>JBBBDQ010000833.1:2450000-2600000 GCA_037127315.1 Ascarosepion bandense
CCGTTACATTTTAATTGTTTTGTCTCGCGGCCCCCATCTGACTGACTGACGGGCGCTGATCAGAGCCTTTTATTGTAATTAGATTTTTAACGCTGGATCGCTAAGTCTCTTTATCGCTCCCATTTGTCTTTAACAAAATCTGTAAAAGTGAAGAAGATTTTAATTCTTAATTTCCTATCCCACAGTTTACTTGTCGATATTTATAAATTTTGGTCGAACTGACTTTTATTTTTCAAACCTGCAATAACCCAATGTCATGTATTCAGTGTAGCAATCTGAACTTACACTTAATAAAGAAACAGGTTCTAAATTTGTTTATGCAGGCGTAAGAAAAAAAGGTAAAGAAAAAACGGTTTCGAGGCATATCGGACATAGAGCAAAAAGCAAAGAATACTTCACCCCTGGCTTAAAGTATATTAGGAACGCTCTGCCTGTGACTTAGCTTTATTTATTCTTCTCCGCCACGAGGCCAGTTAGCAATGAATTTATTCTGCTTGTTTGCAAAATACAAAATTGAAGATAAAACGTTCAAGACAGTTTCAATCGAAATTACCTGGGGAGCTCAGTCAGATTGCAGACAGTAAGTTCTGGACCTTTTTCCTTTAGTGAAATAAAATGAATGGAGCCTTGCAACTGATCTACCTTTTGATCGGGCTCTTATCACTCATTGGAGAAATTACAGGTTTGTAACCTCCAATTCCTCAAAGACCAAGCATCATCACCATCCATAATCACCAATCAGACCACAAGTTATCTCCAATCATGACGAACGGTTCCACACTGGATGAGGTGGTACGCTTTGTATGTCTATTGTCGCAACTGCATTTCTGATATTAAATAGAACTCTTATATAAATTGCAATACGTTGCTAAAGAAACGGAAAAATTGTTGATTTGCTATATCGCTTCAGAATATATCCAACTCCTTTTAATAAGTTTTCTCAGATTAGGCAAAAGAGTTGGACTACTTCTGTCAAATCTGCACTGGATTCACGAAGCCTTAACTTTCTAGCCTTGATAAAATTCAAAATAGTTTACTTCGTTTTACGGATGTTTAAAAATATAAAAGCCATTATTAATATGACTATATATATATATATATATATATATATATATATATATACATACATGGATATGTTTGTCTGTCTGTATGTGTATTTGTCCGTCTCCATTCTAACGAACTTTACTCCTTCGAAACCCTTGGTCCGATTTCAACCAAAACTGGATCACTTGTCAATCATGACATGAAGTTTTGTACGCAAAAATATTTCGAATCGATTTATAGGGTACGGCAGAAATCACCGAAAAACTTAAAAATTAAGAACTCTTCTCCTCTGAGATTTCTTATACAAATTCAACCAAAATCGGGTATCTTGTAGATCAATGTCCAAAACTTTAATGTACACAAAATTCTTTCGAATCAATATACAGGTTTTGTCAAAAATCAACGAAAAACATAATTCCAGGCGGTTTTTTGCGCATTTTAATGCATTTCTCCAAGATTAACTCAAACTTAACCAAAATCGAGTTAGTGGTAGATACACGTTTGATGAATTCATATGCGAAATTTCAGTTGACACACAGACATGATTCTCGTTTATTGACAGAATTGACCAAGCATGAATCCCATGTTACAAATACAATAAAAACTTATACTTTTTTATCTTCACGTCACGTCAACCTCATAATAGAGGTTTTTGAAAAAGCATTTAACCTTACCATTTCATGATAGCAACTGAAAAACCCCGAAGCAACGCTGGGCTATACAGCTAGTATATATATATATATATATATATATATATATATATATATATATATATATGGATAAAGACAGAGGGAAACAGACAGATAAAGAGAAAGAGTTATTCTTTGCGCAAATATATATATATATTCTAAACATATATTGTTAAATATAAGAAACAATGAATGTCTGTTATGTTTAATCATGAGCCGTTCTAAACATCGTATTTTGGTTTTAATTTCAGGTGAAAATAAAGACAAAAATAACACATTACTTTGCATTTAAATATATGGTTCTGTTATCATTTCGAGCCCTCAACGCGATGTGACGTCATAGAACCGCATTACAAATTTACGAACTGCGTTTGCTATTTTTGGTAACTGTTATTGTTGCTTAGCAAAGTTTCATGTCAACACAAGATAAATTCGTCGCTGATGGTGGATGTTTTTATGTTAACATCCTTGGAACCTCTCTGAAGATAGCTCATGTGAGCCGAAGGCTTAGAAGCAAATTAATAAAAAATTATCCAAATGTTGGAGAAATTTTGTCTTTATTTTCACATGAAGTTAAAACCAAAATACGATGTTTGGAACGGCTCATGATTAAACATGATATACATTCATTGTCTTTTATATTTAGCAGTATGTTTAGAAAATTATCTGCTGCCACAATACACTATATATATATATATATGTGTGTGTGTGAGTATGTTTGTGTGTGTATGAGTGTGTATGAGAGGGAGAGAGGGGAGGAGAATAGAACGGGAGAGACGAAGTAATGGATGCCGAAATAATTTCTTTATATACAGATATAACACACCTTGACACGTTTCCTAAAATCAGGCTAAATGAGGTAACATCAGAATCGGTTTTAGAATCCATTCTTAGGTGAACTGAACATTTACCCAACTCGTAACTTATCTTGTTAAACCAAATATACAGATTGGCTCATGAGTAAAAATCCGTGAGCATTTACGTGTACGCAGTCGGTGCGCACATACACACACATTCAATAAATCAACAGTTTTAAGTGACTGACATATCGATATATATAACAAAACTGGCACGCACACAAATAGTCCTGTGTGTGTGGTAAAATAGTTTTCTGTGATGATTTTATCTTTGTTAATTAAGCTTATTTTATCTAATGTTCTCATGTCATTCGTATTTCATTTAATAGAGAAGAAGGCTCGAATATCATTCCGGAAATGTGAACTAACAAGCAAAAAGTAGAAGTAAAAGAAAACGATTTTTTAAAAGATTTTCTTTCATAAAAATAATGTTGTCGAAAATAAAACTACTTCTTTGTTTTTCTAAGAAATCTCTTCTAGATATTAAAATATAACAAATGAACGAAATGATAATTATATATATATATATATATATATATATATATATAAGCACACACGTATCAAGACGGAGTACGCTAAAAAGTAAATAAGCCTGAATTCTAATATATATATATATATATATATATATTTATGTGTGTGAATATATGTTTATATATATATATGAGTAATATAAATATAACATATATATATATATATATATATATCTGAGCAATATATATACATACATTAGTATGTTTGTATTTGTGTATATGTGTGTCTGTACATAATACTTATATACATATCTATATCGACTGCATTTGTTCTTAAATATATTCACTTTCCTAAGACATAAGTATATACTTTTATCACGCTATCTATCTCTTTATCTATCTGTCTATCTATCTATGTAAATAATTTAACAAAGATATAGTCTTTTACCCTAAATATATATTTACTTTTCTCATACCCGGCCAGAAGCACACACATGCATACACTCATTTATGAAATAAATATGTATAAAAATTAATGCATTTATCTCTCAATACATTAATTTTCTTATCTGTCTCTCACAGAACACACACAGACACACATATATATATATATATATATACATATATATATATGTGTGTATGTGTGTATCTGTATCAAAGTAAAGTAATCTAAGTTTCATGAATAAAAACTAACGCTGCGCACGGAAATCGTAATATTAATGACAAAAAGCCACAAAACCTTTGAAGAACAGAACAGAAATTGTTTTCTTTTCATTCTAATAAAAAATCACTTCAGTCCATCAGTCGATCGTTCATAAATCGATTGATTGCTTGTGTTTTAGTTCTGAAATGTCTCATTTCAAAATGAGGTCATCTTTTCCTTGTTTGGTAAAAATTGCTATGATTGTTCACCTGTAAAACCAAAAATCCTTGTAAATTTCAATGTTTAAATTTGTCAAATGTTTTCCTTTTCTTAATAAATAGAATTTAATTCAGAAGAAAAAGTAATAGGTCTTGCACTATAACTATGAGTCACCTGGACATACTTTTAGATAGCAAAACTCATCCACACCATATTTCGAATCATAAACTTATGAAACGGCGAAGGCGCACATTTATTTGCTTAAAAATCAGAACAGTACAGGCAAATATTTACTCTCATGTTGAATTCATTTAAGGTTCAGCTTGCTAATAACCTTTTTTTCATTATTGGTCCTTCGTAAATGTAGTATAGCCCTTGGCTTATTTTAAGTATATACTAGCAACGCTTCATTAAGAAAATCCTTAATTTTCCTTATATATATATATAAATCTGCATACAAGCTTGCTTCGCAGCTCATCGGTGTAGCTAGATTAAACGTTTGCTTCAAGCCGGCATCAGAATCCGACTGATTTGTCATCAGACGGATATGTTTCCACTATGCTATTGGCGCGCATCAGAGAAAGGCAGCTTTCACAGTAGGTTATTCACAAAATGTAAACAAATAGCCAGTAACCGAGAGCGTTCAATTTAGTAACCGAACCCTACTGCTTTCAATTCAATAACCAAATAACGCAGCTTGAAGCCGTTAGTGGTTACTGTTTTTATTAATTCCTGCTTCTTAAATGCTGCCTATATATATAGGCTGTATATTTTCGTTCAAACATGTTTCATTGAATAATTTAAACATATGGTGCCTATTTTATACTGATTATTTTTTCTAATTGTTTGATCAGTTTCTTGATGCCAAGATTAAATTCATCAAAGAAGGCACCGTAATTTTATTAGGTATTGGAGTGCATATAATAAATATTTAATCCCATTTTACAAATCCAATAATTTATGATCGTTACTCTTACACGATGTGCGTTGTGGTGCTGTGGATATCGGTTCGATTTCCAGTAGAATTACTTGCATTCAATTACTCACAATTACTCACAAATACCCTTGTGAAAGGTATTAATCCAGCTTTTCCTTCCAGTTAAAGGTTAAATAATAGGACAGATTGGGTTCTATAGCCGTGGCTGGCAACTAGTCTGCCGCAGAAAGCAATGGCATCTTACTGCGGGATAATCTTCTGCTGTAAAAGCGTGTACCACGTATGGCACTTAACTGACTATCTCTTACACTGAAACGCATCTTTTGCAAAAAATTTCATAACTACAACAATGAATAAATTATTTTTAAACAACTATAACAGAGAGCGTTCGCGCCTGTTTTTTTTTTTTTTTTTTTTAAATCACCATCACAACGGAATGTAAAATTTGTAACATTTTAATCACCATCACATAGATTTTAAGTTTGTCTTCTTAATTTACTCCTGAAGATGATCTTCATAAATACCGAAAGCCATTGGTTTATAAAGATTATGGTGCCCTTCTTGATGAATTTCATCTTAACATTAAAAAAAATTATTAGACACTTGGAAATGATCAGTATAAAAATAGAGACAATATGTCTATATTATACAATGAAACATTTTGTCCCAAGCAAGGCAGGACCACCACTAGTGAACAAAGAGTTACAGTGAAAGAAAAAACTTGGTACAATGGGTATTGAAGAAAGGATAAAAGATAAACAGGTTTCAAGAACATAGAAGATGGCAATTGTCGTTTAATTTAATTTTTTGAGATTGTAGCTATCAGTGAAGCAATTAAACGGAAGGGAGTTCCACATTCGAGCAAAGAAACCGTTGGTGTATAGGTTGCGGTTGCATTTGACTATATCAACAGTAAGCGGGTGGGACCTAGATGTCAATCTAGTAGCTGTTTTAAATTCATGTGGTCGGGGCAACAGGGAAAAAAGCTCGTCAGCGCAGTTGTCATAAAAATATTTATGTGTGTTTGTGCATATTTGAGTATGTGTGTGTGTGAGTGTGTGTGTGTGCGAGTGTGTATGTGCGAGTGTGTATGAGTCAGTGTGAATGTACTGCTGAGAAAATTGAAAATGGTAGTCGTGAGGTCAACAAATGCTTCCTCAGAGTGATGCTACATGAAGCAAACAAAATTCCGTAACTGATGTAACATAGCCACTAACGCACGGTGTTCATCACTCCTATTTGATTATAACCACCGACTATGTCGATTTTCTCATTATACTGAAATGCTGACTCCATGTAAATACAACCAATTCACACTCTAGGACATTCTTAATATATTTCCTCTTCTCCCATGTTCGCGGCCATCTAAATTTAGGAGAGTTTAGCGATGTCGAAATGACTTTAAAACCATACCATGATACTTCAATAGGAAATAGCCTTCAAATACGACACATTTGTTGGGATTAATTGGAACAAAGTACCATATCAATATGACAGTGTAAAACCAATATCTTGAGTCGATTATACCTGATGAAAATGTTTATATCTGATCAAATTAAGCGTTATAGTAAATGGCGCATAGTCGCATGATAGTTAAACGGTCCCACCTTGAAACTTTTCTGGTGAAGAGGGTGGATAGGTAGCCATCAGGATTTTCCTTAAACACAGATTGAGAAAACATAACAAAAAAAAATGTACATTCTAGCAGGACTCGAACCTACGTCCGCCTTTAAAGGAGGAAACATCACTCGATTTGACCGCTCGGCTACGAAGAGCTTCAAAATCAAGAAATACTTTATTTTGCCTTTTAAAATAATCTGTACGAGTGAATATCATTTAAACCAAGAACTTTCTTCTCTTTTTCCAAGTAAATCCCAAAAGGCAATCAATTTTTTAAAATAATTATCTTTAGAAATCTCATAATGAAAACGCACACAGGCACGCACACGCACACACTCAGCTTTGAGGCAGTCAAGTGACACTCTAGACATAGCGTAACTATACTGTTCAGACGTTTCACTTCTATTTGCTGACTACTAACATTTTTAGTTGTATATATGTTCTGTTATTCTTCTTGTTTCCGTGTCTTGATTCCTGGCCCAATCAGGCCATAACAACTTGGCGACGAACATTCGCCACAACAATAACAAAACTTAAAAATAATCTGAACTTTACAAAACATAGTGCCAATATATTTACATTTAATTTTTGGAATATAAAGCGTTGATAAACAAATAAGAAAATATATTTGAAGTATAACTAAATCATATTACTAACTTCTTTTCTTCAGTATGTAGGCAATCATGGCCCTCCATACATCCCTGTCTCTTGTAGCTCTTAACACTTTTTCGCTTGTTACCCTTCTCAAACCCTGCTCTGCCATCAGCTTGCTTAAAACTATCAAGTAGGTCAAGCGTTGCTTTCCCCTGTTTGTATTTCCCTCTATCCACCATGTGGGTATCAGATTCTCTAAGCCCTCCTGGTTAAAAATGTTTGAATGATAAATGATAGGGAAAGAAATCGAATATACTGAACCAATAATCACTGATAAAAATAGCAGGCAATACAATTCGAAATGCTTTTCCTACCATTCCGAAAATGACACACTTTTTCATGAAAATAGAGAAATGTTACGCTTAAATATGAATATAGAATTCTTCATGCTAGTGAATTCAACAAATGCAATGCATTCAATTAAATGTTCCTAATAAAGCAATCCCCAGTGATAATAAAGTAAATAAACTAGCTAAAATATTAAAAAAAAAAGAAAGAATCGATAACTACATCGACTTAAAATATATATGTTTGCAATAAGAAAATAATAAGAAAGAATTATTAACTGTAAACAGGCAGAATGTTTGGTTGTCGGCAAAGGACACAACCCAAGATACATACTGAAGATGTCAAAACCAATCAGGTAGAAACATTTACATATCTGGGTCGCTTAATAAGAAACGGAAATATGACACCAAAATGTAAAATTCACCCCCGTCTATTGAACAGGTGTAGAGGCTCATGCCTTGTTCCCTGTTTAGGATGTGGTTTCCGGCTTTCTCTTTTCCAAACTTTTCAATTTCTTTTTTTTTTCAATTAGAGTAAATAGTCTAAACTATCGCCCGGTTCACACTCCACCCCCGTCTATTGAACAGGTGAAGAGGTTCATCCCTTGTTCCCTGTTTAGGATGTGGTTTCCGGCTTTCTCTTTTCTAATCTTTTCACTTCTCTTTTTTTTTTTCAATTGGAGTAGATAGTCTAAACTATCGCCCGGTTCACACTCCACCCCGGTCTATTGAACAGGTGTAGAGGCTCATCCCTTGTTCCCTGTTTAGGATGTGGTTTCCGGCTTTCTCTTTCCCAATCTTTTCACTTTTCTTTTTTTTATCAATTGGAGTAGATAGTCTAATAGACTATCGCCCGGTTTACACTCCACCCCCGTCTATTGAACAGGTGTAGAGGCTCATCCCTTGTTCCCTGTTTAGGGTGTGGTTTCCGACTTTCTCTCTTCTAGTCTTTTCCCTCTTACGTAGCCCCCTGCACATCAGTGGCTTTGCCGCCTTGCTCGGGGTTATATGATTAAAAAACACAAAAAAAAAAAAAACAGCATAGCAAAAAAAAAAAAAAAATCGAAAAAGAAAGGGGGTTTCTTTAACTCAGCAGAAGTCTTAAGAGAGAGGGAAACTTCATTAGAAACAAGCGTACTAAACTGTTATATGATATCATCTCATCTCTTATATGGAAATAAATGCTTTAAAATCTCAACATGATTGAAGAAAAGAATTGTCGGAACAGAGATGTCATTTTACGGACTAATGCCTAAAAATAGCACGGGCAGTATACACTCCCGATCAAAAATTTAAGACCACTTAAAAATCTTTAAAAATAATTTTTTTTTTTACAGATAGATTTTAAACTCCTCCCACTTAAGGTTACCAATACTACAATCTAAAAGGTTATGGAAACAAAAAGCTATATTCCAAACATTTTATTTAGAAATTTACATTTTTATAAAATGAGGCGATTTACACATGATCAAAATTATAAGATCTGAGACAAAAATTCTACGATATTGTACAAAAAGTGTATGAAAACATTAAACAACCAAATTTAATAATGAAGTCTACCTCCACTGCTTTTGATGACTTAAAAAATTCTGTCGGGCATGCTAGAAATAAACGTTTCCATTAAAGTGCGGGGGATATTGCTCCAGCTTCTGAAGATGGCTTCATGAAGTTCATTTTTTGTTGAATATTGTTTGCCATTTCGATAAACATCTCTTGTCATCCATCCCCAAACATTTTCAATTGGGTTCAAGTCCGGTGAGCATGCAGGATGTCCCAAGAGATGGACCCCATTTTCTTGTAGATAGGTCAAGGTCCGTCTTGCAGCGTGGATTGCAGCATTATCCTGTTGGAATAACCATCTATCCCCACACAAACGATGGCCCTCCGTCATCAAAGATGCTTTTTGTAGCATGTTAACATAACCAGCCGCTCTCTGACGAACCTGCAGCACCTGGAGCTCCATTGTCCCTCTGTAAAAAAAGGCACCCCATACCATTAGGGACCCTCCACCACTATGACGTGCGGAGAAAATTTCAGGAGGCATGTCTTGTTATACCAATATCGTTGGAAGCCATCAGGACCATCGAGATTGAATTTTTTCTTATCAGAAAACAGGACTTTCTTCCACTTCTCAACGTCCCATGTTTGGTATTCACGACCAAACTTTAAGCGGTCCACCTTGTGACGTGGAAGCAGCCGATGAATTTGTTTACGCTTTTTATTTACCATGCCTTTTTGTCTTAAGTGTCATCTGATGGTTACGGGACTGCAATCAGCATCTGTGACTGCCTTAATTTGACTAGCAGAAAGTCCCCCGTCTTTCATAACAACCCGTCTTATTCTCCTACTCAATGCAGGAGGAATTTATTGGGGCCTACCAGAGGATTTTGCTTTTCCATAATTCTCACTGTTCTTTAGAAAGTTGCAAATCACAGTTTTACTGCGATTTACTTTAGCTGTGATCGCTCGCTGTGACAAACCTTGCTTATGGGATTCTACAATTCGAGAACGCCCAACTTCGGTAAGTTTGCTTGCTTTAGGCATGGTAACACCTTTACGCAGTGATTACTAATCTCTAACTGAACTAAAAACATTGGAGTTACCATAGATCTAACAATTTATACCCCTGGTCTTATAATTTTGATCATGTGTAAATCGCCTCATTTTATAAAAATGTAAATTTCTAAATAAAATGTTTGTAATGTAGCTTTTTGTTTCCATAACCTTTTAGATTGTAGTATTGGTAACCATAAGTGGGAGAAGTTTAAAATCTATCCGTAAAAAAATAAATTCTTTTTAAAGATTTTTAAGCGGTCTTAAATTTTTGATCAGGAGTGTATGTAATCAATGAGGTTTTTTTTTTAAATCATATCACCCCGAGCAAGGTGGTAACGCCATTGATGTGCAGGGGTCTACGTAAGAGTGAAAAGATTGGGAAAGAGAAGGCCAGAAACCACATCCTAAACAAGGAACAAGGGATGAAGAAGAATAATTTGAGGTACAGAGAGAATAATAATAAGTACAATCACAAATAGACAGCTGATTCTTTTTTTAAATTAATAATGAGGAAAAAATGCCTAGAGATTGAATGTCAATCAAAAGAAACACACATATTTTACATGACGCGATTTACTGAATTCATGTCAGAATACGAACAAAAATATATTGTAAAGAGTCAGATGAAAACGTGGGTAGCCATGATCACACATGTGGGAGAGCCACGGCCGCCTATGTGAGAAGAGTTGGCAGAAATGTGTTTTATGCGGCGTTCATGAGAACTGACTTGATTTCAGTGAAAAATGAGGCTCGAACAGGGAAAAGGTAAATGTCGACTTATACACAGATATTCGCGGTTGAAATAAATCACAAATGTTTCTTCCAACTGGGAATCGAAAGAAATTATCAAATACAATCTGTGAAAAGTGGATTTTTAGTAAATGCCTCTGTGTGTGTGAGTGTGTATGCGTGTGTGTATGTGTGTGCCTATGTACATGTGCTGTATGTGCGTGTGTTAACGCATTTGTGTGTTTGTGTTGGTATATCTTTCTCAGTAGGGAACCGGGATGTATATCAGTCATATTTCAGCAGAGATTGCACATGTCAGCTTTTGAAACGGCTAATTTAATGCTTGTGACGCTTGCCAAATCACCGGTATGGAAGACCCAGTGCGATTAAATCGTATTGCTCCAGTGACATTTGGGAAAGATTTCATAAAATCATATAAACTAGTTTAGGAATCGCTGAAGAGAATAAAATGTGAAACAGTGTAGAATATAAAGAAAGGAAAAAAATATAAACGAATTTATAAATAAGAATAGTCTGAGATAGATAGATAGATAGATAGATAGATAGATAGATAGATAGATAATTAGCGGATATCATTCAAGATAGATAGATAGATAGATAGATAGATAGATAGATAGATAGATAGATATGAACAAAATGGGATAGATAGATAGATAGATAGATAGATAGATAGATAGATAGATAGATAGATAGATAGATAGATAGATAGATAGATAGCGGATATGATTCCAACTAGAAAGCTAATTAGCGGATATCATTCAAGAAGATAGATAGATAGATAGATAGATAGATAGATAGATAGATATGAACAGAATGGGATAGATAGATAGATAGATAGATAGATAGATAGATAGATAGCGGATATGATTCAAACTAGAAAGATAGAAAGATAATTAGCGGATATCATTCAAGATAGATAGATAGATAGATAGATAGATAGATAGATAGATAGATAGATAGATAATGGGAAATAATTCAGTAAATAAATCGATAAAGAGTGAGAGAGGGAAATATAGAGGAATATTTTGTAAAATCAATTATCAAATCGATAAATATAGACACATTTAGATAGATAAATAAATTTTACTAGACTGTCCTCGAGAAATTATCAATTAACAGTTGGGCTGGCAAAATATAGCCGTAAATTCAGTGCTAACCGTTTCTTTTTTCTTGCACTTCTCGCTTGCGGAACTCCCTGTCAGCTCCATGCTTCCCAGCCAACTTTAATCCCCAAAGATTTAAATGCAATGTCAATCGCTACTGTCCTTCTGTTTACTCTTTTCTTTTCCGAATCAATAGTAATGTTTCTGTTTCTAATTCTTCCACACTTAGTAACTCCTGTTTGAATGGTTTTATTGGCTTGCGTGGAGTGAAATCATTACAAAAGTAGATAGGAAAAGAATGTGATAGATAAATAGATAGATATATGATGCAAATAGATAAATATAACGTTGTTTCTTTATAAGGAATCTTTTAGATTTATTAACAGCCAATGGTGCTATCGGTTGAAATTTGTATAGTCCATCTCTTAAAAAAATTACCAGGAAAATGTTTCTCGTGTTTACTCTCTTTACAGTACTGACGGGTATTTCCATCCTAACCTTTTGTTCGATGTAGTGTGAAATAACAACTTGAATATGCCATTCTTTTTCACAGTGATTATCACTAAGTACAAGGCCCTAGGTAATTCAAAGTAGAGAGTTTCAGCGTAAGAAGTATAGCTTATGTGGATATGTGAGGAAGATAACGGTTAACACTAGAGTTGAACAATTTAAGACTGTAGTGATCGGGAAAGCATCCTCTAGGGAGTTGGTTCAACAGAACAGCGGTTCGTGGGTAAAAATAATAAAAAAAAAACTGATATATTGCCATTAGAATACGAGTTTTGAGCTTGAGTTTTGTTTAATGACGTAGCTGTGGGTTATTTAATGCCAAAAAGGTTGGGTTTTGAGGTATTTTTTTAATGTTCAGTTATAGTGAGAAGGTTGATTTAATCAGATTTTATTGAAAAAATATTATTTTTTTATTTTATTTTCGAAAACTGAAGATATCTTCTAGCTTTGTATTAAAAAATGCAATGCTGGTAATAACTTTTTTCCTTCAAAAATGTGTTATTGCAATATTTTTTTTTCCTTCAAAAATGTATATTTTTCTATAAAGTCTATTTTCACATATATATTTCTATAAAAGTCTAGTTTTATACTTTTATAGTGTTTTGATCCCAGTTTGGGTGTTAATTATTTGCTAAAAGCTGGGATCCTAACAGGTGCTACCACTGTGGGTCAAGGTGGACATGGGAACAACAGCAATTAAGAGGTGGTTCCATGCGGTTTGATACTATGCGCATAGCAAGCGTGTCTTAGGCTTGAAGGTATGAACTAGTAAAATTAAGTTCGTCCGATCTTTCCATAGAAATAGCGATAGAGGTGAGAGAGACTTGCGTCGTTTTGTCTACGAGAAATGGGTTGTATGGTGAAAATTAATTTGTTACTCACAAGGACGTGGAGGTGATTTTGGACTTTATCGAAACAGGAAAGTAAAAACTATGTCACTCTTGCGCATATCCACTTTAGTTATTGCTGGTGTTAAAAGTCTTCAAGTCTCGTGGTTTCTGTTTTCTCGTGAAGGGGTTTGTGACTCTACAGCGCCTCTCCACGGGAGCTATAGGGTTCGTTGGCTTGTAGCCATTTGTACAGCTGACAGTTTAAACATTTTTGAACTAGCTGCGCACAGTGCATGACATCTATACGAATGTAATGATGAGACGAGACTATTTTGAAAATACGAGTCAAGTTATGTTAATGATTTGTAGCAAATGGCGGTGTTGGACAAAACTACTCTTAGCGCAGCCTATTCTGTGATCACAATCTTTGTCCCCTATACTAATTTTAATTTTAACTGATCTATTCATCAAAGTATTTATTAGTTCCACTTGCTGAATTTCTATGTTGGATTCAGGAATTCCTGATTGCATTCTAATCCCAATCATAGTTTCTCTTCTTGAAAGGTTTATCTTGACGCCCTATTTTTTTAATCGTTTCACCCCAAGCAAGGCGGTACCGCCACCGATGCGCAGAGGGTTACATAAGCGCAAAACTTTAGACAAGAGGAGAGTGAAGAGAAAGACGGACCAGTTACAGTGGGTGTCAGAGAAAGGGCAAGAGAAGGATGGAAACACAGGTGTGAAGACAGTTGCTAAGGCAGAGAGAAAGAAAAAGAACAAGATATACAGGGTGGTGTAGAAAGAACTGGAGTCAAGTGGATAAGCGATATTGACCTTGCATTTAAATATCTGGAGGTTGTAGCCGTCCGGAAAGCAAGTATACGGAAGTGAGTTTCACAGGCCCGAAGTACGAGACTGGAGTAGAATTGACGGCTGCATTTGATGTAGATCTAACCATAAGTGGGTGAGACCTTGTTGCCAGTCTGGTTGCACGAGTAAATTCTAGGGGCACCAGTGACTTACGTTCGTCCGAGCAAAAGCCATGAAAATATTTGTAGAATAGACAGAAGAAAGCCACATCCCGCCGGTGAGAAAGTGGCTGGAGTCGAGCGGCCAAGTTGGATCCTATTACGTTACAGATTCTCATTTAGAGCCTGTCTAGAACACTGAGATAAACAGCTGGGGCGCCTGACCATATTGAAAGGCTTGATGGAGAATGTTGATATTTTGGTTGAGATTATTTTTATTCCAGCTATGTCATCGTCATAGCCCCACCTCCTTATAAATCGTTTGGTAAGGAATCCTTAAACGACCAGCACAGAACATTTGTGACTACACATGCGCAGACATCATTCCAGGAAGTAGTGATTAAATCCTTCGATATTGTGATCCTCAGCAGACATATATTTGACTAAAAGGATATAAATGAATAACTAATTAATTAAGAAAGAAAGAAAGAAAGAAAGAAAGAAAGAGAGAGAGAATAAGATAATTATGAAGAAAGGCGGGAAGAAAGACGGAACAACAATATAAAGGAGGAAAACTGAAAAATAAATTAGAATGAAAGTAAGACAGAATTAAAGAACGACATATGACGAACAAAAACAAGAAATAAAGAAAGAAATTAATAAAATTAAAAAGAAATGGAACGAAAAATGAAATTAAAAAAAGAGGTTTGACTGTTTTGCAAAGTCACACATACTAGAAATACCGCCTTCAAAGAATACTGATAGACATTTTCTCTTTCTCACCAGAAAGCTTATTATGTACCCATGTATATATATTAACTTTACTACATTACGTGATCCCAGCAACACGATTCCTCTAATCACATCTAAAAGAGGTCGACTATATTCATTTTCTGGCGATCCGTGTTCAAACTCAAATGTAGGCTACGACACATTCTTCACAGATTGTTTTTTACGGCTTATCAACCATTTGCAATTTTCTTAAAGCCAGACTATAATTTTAGATTGTAAGATTTTTTGCAATAATAATTATTTTATTGATAAAAGGCCTCTTAATTAATCCATAGTGGGGAAGAAGATGTGGATTCATAATTTTCTAATGTCTATTTGCTCGTAAGTGAATATGACAGAAGTTGAAACTTGATTTTCCGATTTTGAATTCCGAGCCGTTATCCATTACACCAACCGCACATCCAAGCATACAGCACATATTTTTCCCAAGCGGTTAGAGGGGAAGAGGAAAACAAATAAAAATAAATGGAAGAAATAGGTGAAAGAAAGCAAAAAAAAAAAAATTGGAAAATATTATTTTATATTAACAAGCAGACGCGCTAACAATGACACCACTGATAATTTGATGATACGAAAAGGTTTCTAATCTCTGACGTCATTGAATAATCAAGTTTTTTATTCTTAGTTCACGCGCGGAAATATGAAAAGAAAAAGATGGAACATTAAAGAATAGACAACTTAGATTTAGTGTAAGAAGAAATCAATCTGGAAGGAAAAAGTAATTCAGCCATTTTAAACAGATTTTAGTGAATAAAGAAAAAAGGTAGAAAAGTTTATCACATTTGTTTACTCGTGTAGAAGTCGACATGATATAGTTGTACAAGAAAACATAAGATTTGAATATGTCTTGTAGTTAAGTCGTTCGCAGCTTTTGACAGTAACGAAACCCGAAATCAGGGAAATAAATCAACAGAAATATGGCTTTCTATGACGAGACTTCTGCATCCGTGTCAATTTTCAACAATCGATACTACCCTGTGACTTAGTATAGCCAATAACAGATCCGTGAAGAATTCCTCATAAAACTTTGTATATATATATATACACTGCGTGCCAAATTATTATCGAGATAACTTTTTTCTAATATTTCAATTTACACAGAATTTTCACACAATATTGGCAACACTAACCTGCGCAATCACTGAAATTTTCCTACTGATCTGCGCAATGTAAACAAACTGGCGCCTTATTTGTTATGAGCACGGTGATTTGAGCGTGCTAAACTATTAGAAAGGTTTAGCAAAATTCCCAGTTTTAAACAAATTAATAGGGAATGCGCTTTCCCTGTTTTGAAATTACGTGAAGAAGTCGACGATCCATAGTGTTTGTGTAATTGTAGGATGTCATCTGCTGTAATGCCGCGAGATATGTCAAGAATTGCTTCCCACAACTCAGCGTTGCTCCTGAATTGTCGTCTGTTGACCTACAGTCTTCGCTTCATGATTCTCCAAAGGTTTTCGATTGGGTTCAAATCCAGAGAATTTGCTGATCCATCGAAGCCTAACTGTTTCAAATATTAAGTAGTCTTGTGAGCAGCATGTGAAGGAGTATTATCTTGCATAAAAACAATGGCCCTTCTGAAGGCAACTCTTTGCCATTTCATCCCCAGTCCAAGATGCTCCTTCATAAACGCTATGTATGCGTCAGCAGTCATTTTGAGGCCATCTGATACTCTACATGTACCCACAATGTTTTTCAAATAATATCACCCGAGATCATTATGTCTCTACCGCCTTGTTGGCGTCTCAAACTCTGATGGCGATTCTGTCCGTTCATTACCCATCCTTTGCACCATATATCTGGCCCATTAAGTGTTTAGAGAAGTCAATCTTTATATTGTCCTCGGCCCATTTCAATCAATTTTGAATGTGATTTCTCGTCAACGGGGGCTTTGATACAGGTTTGACTCTTGTTGCTATTTCCCTTAGATACAGACACAGATTAGTTTTAGACACAGTAGGATCCCCAATGCGACTGAAAAGCTCTTGACTGTTAAATCCACGGTTCTTCGTGGCCTCTCGTTTAAGTGGTGACATGAGACGAAGTGACATAACCCTCGGCTTAACTTTATCTGCACTTCTGCGTACTTGTATTGTCGGCGGTGAACTGTTTCACTCTCTTATGACACCTTCCTATCATTTTAGAAATTTCTAGGGTAGATTTACCTTTTGAGAGTTCTGAGGTGATAGTTTTCTTTTTAGCATCACTTAAACTGCTTTTACCGCCCATCTTTCAACTAAATTCCTACACTTTTCTAATAATTTGGCACACTGAAATCACCGCGCTGATAAAAAATATGGCGACAGTTTGTTTACATTGTGCAGATCAGTATGAAAGTATCAGTGATTGTGCAGGTCAGTGTAGCCAACATTGTGTGTGAATTGATTGGTCGGTTTTTGAAATATTAGAAAAAAATGTTATCTCTATAATAATTTGGCACGCAGTATATATATATATATATATATATATATATATATATATATATATATGAAATCTGTGATGCATTCAGGTATCATAAATTTAAACCAAAACGACATGATTTATAAAGTTTGAAGACTAAGTATCATTCTCTAAAATCTAAAATCTCAAATCTCAAATCTAAAAGTTTCCCTCTTCCCTGAATTTTGAAGTGACGCCATTCCTTTCTTGATAATGATCATTCATATATGCAAATTCGATCCAAATACATTCTTATACAAATTCAACCAAATATACGCTACCTGTAGCAAGGACTAGAGAGAATCAAAAGAAAAGTTATTTAATAAAACTTGTTTAATCGAATATCTATTTATCTCATTATTTTCAGTTAGTTGTTGTTAATACAGTCTCAGGATTTGTAACCATGAGTCAGTGTTCCAATCTCAAAGTAAATGATTTGTCAAGGTGATAATATGGCTTCTTGATAATATTGTCAGATGAGACGAGCCTAGCTTGCAGTACAATTAAGAAGAGCCTGAGAAACATAGCACAGAATGACCGAAGCCTTCCGAGTCAAATTTGTTAGAAGAAATAAAGAATAAGTCATCGGCTCCGAGTCTTTGTGTGTGCTGGCATTGTTCTACTAGTGATCATTTCAGATTGTACTGACAATCCAAGACTGTGTAATGATGGTTTGCTCAAAATAGTTTCTGTATAAACCATTGGTTGACTCTGAAGGAGTTGATAAAACGCAAATTGGCCTGAACATGCATCTGCAAGACGGATTAGCTCGCTAGCCTAGTAAACTGTTTTACTCAGAATAAAGCTGGTAAATGTTACATATATATATATATATATATATATATGTGTGTGTGTGTGTGTGTGTGTGTGTGTGTGTGTGTGTGTGTGTGTGACAACCTGACAATGAACTAAAGAGTGTTGGACGGCCGTGACATTGGTATAAAGACAGGCTAAAAAGAGTAACATCTCAGCTGTCAATGTGTCTCATATGTACGGGCGAATTTAGCTGGCCCGAAATTACCAGAGATATTGGTGCCAGAGTGCTGGAGTGTCATATACGACACAAACATAAAAACTGAATGAAGTTGTCGGATTCTCATCTCATAAGTCGACATCGAGAGTCTATCATATATATATATATATATATATATATATATATATATAGATAAAACACAGAGCTCAGTGGATATTATCCAGAGCAATATGATATACAGAAGAGAAAATTCAACACACATCTAAATCATTTATAAATCCTGATTTATTTAGACAAGAGGGTGATCGCCTATCTCCTCAAATTGGGAAATCTAAAATTGTTTAATTTAATTCAGAATATTACAAAAAAGGGTTAACTCAGAAATTAATTTACTTCTAGTGATGTTGGCATTCAATCGTACCGGAAACGTTACAAAAATTCAAAATACTCACGCATTAATATGCGCACATATAAATAAACCATAAATGAAAAAACAATCGATATATACAAAAACGGCACGAGTAAATAGATGTTACGACACGTAAACAAATACTCACAAACACACACACCTAAGAAAACCATATATAAAAGCAATATATAAATAAAAATATATATAATATGAAAAATAGACACATATAACGGAATATAAGTACAACCAAAAATGTTAAAAAGTAACAAAACTCACAAACATGAGAAAATTCACAAAAAAAAAAAAAAAAAAATGAAGCTGAATTTGCCAGAAAAAATAGCTAGGGAAAAAACTGAATCTTGCTAAACAGGTAAATTAAATTAAGTCTCTTCATTATTTATTTATCTATTTCAGTCGGGTCATTATCTATCTATCTATCTATCTATCTATCTATCTATCTATCTATCTATCTATGGACAGTCTGAAATATCTAGCTAGACAGATTGATAATGAATATTCTGATATATATATATATATATATATATATATATATATATAATACAGACTAAATACATAAACATATAAGGGGCAGACTGAAACAGATGATGAAAAGACAGAAATAGATAATGTGCAAACTGGGATAGATCTATCTATCTATCTATCTATCTATCTATCTATCTATCTATTTCAGTATATTCGGTAACTGTTTATCTATCCTAGTATGCGTATATCTATCTATCTCTTTGCGTTTTTATCTACCTATTTAAGCCCTTATCTCTGTTGCTATCTAACTATTTCGTCAGTTCATTAACAATCTATTAATCTATTCTTGTTTATACTTAAAAAAAGTAGCTACTCCAGCATATACACATCGTTCATTCAATAATGAATATGAACACTCATGGCTACTGGCTACTGCTCCCGAGCACCGACTGATGTCAATTCGGGTTTCAGTCCTAGTTATCGAATGTTTAACCGTACTGATGAGCTGTGATACAGCAAAACAGATCTGTCTGCGGATGGCTATATATATATATATATATATATATATATATATATATATATATATTGAAAAGAAGGCAGCTTGATAATGAAATTCCAAAGGAGAACCTATTAATATTAATTGTCTAAAAATAAATATTAAAAATGATCGAGCCAAGAGGGCTCAGTTTAAATAAATTATTTATTAGCAGACCTAATTAATATTGAAAAGTATCATGGTTTAAACCTCCTTTCTGCAAATTATCTAAAATAAATTTAGGGAAATATTTTATAAAAGCAAGAATTTCCATTAAAAATCCACCACATTAAAACATTAATATAAATATTCTTTAACTTATTTCTGCACAAACAATATCGAAAATATTATAAATTCCCGTAATAAAAAAATTTAAAGAATTTAGATAGGGCTTATACTAAAATTGGTATTTTACTATATTGCAATTGTAGGTCTATAAACAGCCGTATGGTGGAAAGCAAATGTAGGTCTGTCAACAGCCGTATGGTGGAAAGCATGGAAAGCAAATGTAGGTCCGCTCAAGTAATCTACTAAGCTCATACCTCCCCCACGAATAACAAAAAATAATTATCAAATTTACAGTGGGATTTAGGCAGCAGAATTTAAACAAGAATATTACTCTCATAAGCTCTTTTTTTCTAACACTAATTTAAAATTCCAGATTTCCTTTTCTTTTGAAGATTTTGAGAAATGAAAGAAGAGCGGCTCAACTCTATTCTGAGTTGGAGACTAATAGGTTTGGCCCTTACTCCTTATAACGTTTACGACAAATGCAATCTTTGTTTAGTTTTAAAAAATAATAAAATATCCCCAGTAAAATCTGCTTTTAAACTTACGAACAGAATTCATAAGTTGTCATGAGTCCAAATTATTAAATTTTATATTTAAAATTTAGATATTAATCCTTCCAAATATAATCCAAATTTCAATTTTTAGTTTTGATAGGTGTTTCATTTCTTCTTTGTAGAATTTGTTACAACAATCATCTATGACCCGAATCTTTTCTCGCCTTATCGTTTGATATTAGTAAGCGCCTTAATTTCCCTTTAATTATATTTATCTATTATTCACTTCCCCTGACAATACTGGTTTATTTTGTCTTTTAGCCCTATAGTATTTGAATAATCGTGTCAATAAATCAAATTATGACAAGTGGCACATAAGGCTCCAAAAATACACCCCTAAAGTCCGGTGGCGTAGTGGATATAGTATAGGTAGAGAAAGGCGGACTTTTAGCATGTTATATACAATGTAAACACACGCTAGTAGCTGAGAGTGTTTAAATTCATTATTGAATGAACGATGGGTAGATGCTTGAGTATCTACTGTTTTTTTTAAAGTCGACCATTCCTCCATAATGCTCAATCAGGGTGTGAGAACGTATATATATATATATATATATATATATATATTACACTACTACAAACTAAGGATTGGCAGTCCACTATTTGTAATGATTTACTTTAAGAGTGCTCGAAAGTCAGTAGTTTTGTAATGAAAATGTCTAACTTACTCTTTAGTCTACCTATGCTCTATTTCTATCATAGAAAATCGTACAGTAATAAAATTTTATATCGGTTGTACCAAGAATCCTTTTAAAACCCACCATTATTTGCACTCCTCATCCTTTAGTAATAAGAATTACCGCAATGGCACATCAATAACGACTTATTATTGACAATTAAAAGATGCTAATAAAACCCCCTTTGTAACAAGAAAAATATTTAAAAAAGACATAATTTGTAAATCTTTACATGAGCCATGTTTTCTATGTATATAGGAAAATTACAATAGATCAAATTCCTAAATCTCATCTTGCTGAATAAATGTATCGAAGTAACATCCATCTGTCATCACTCAACAGTGAAGTGTGGTTGACTTTTTCCTAATAAAATATATCTTGAAATCTGTAATCTATTTTCTAGCATAAATTGATTCTCTTAGCTGATAATTTATTTGTTTCGGTTAACAGATAGATCCCCCACTAAGTCAACGTAATATTTTTGTATTAAAAAAATCCCGTCTTTGTTATTTGTTCAGTAATTTAAGTGAAAAATGATTTAAAATCCCGTAACCATTTCACGAGGACACAATAACTTTTCAGACTTACTAAATGCTACATATTGTATCATTCAATATATTTCTTCACTGATATAGAAAACGTCTGGGTTTCAAGTCATTTCAAGTCTCTACCCCCTTTTACCCTTACAATCAAATTTTTCCTCTCCATTATAATCTGGCTTTCTCTTTTTTTTATAATTGTTTCCCTCCAAGCAAAGCAGTATGCAACTAGTGCGCCTGGGGTTACATAAGAGGTGAGTTTTAAGAGGAACAAGTGACAGCGGGTGTCAGAGAATCGGTAAAAGAAGGACAAGAATACTAGTGTGAATAGAACTGCCTGAGAGTTGAGTGGAAAGAGAGAAGAACATGATATAAGGGTTGTCAGGAAATGAATGAGAATCAAAGAGATAAGAAATGGCAATTGACATTGCATTCACATTAGTGGAGATTATAACTGTTAGAGTAGCAAGATTACGAAAGGGAATTCCCAAAACGGGAAGTGCGGGCAAGGAAGCTGTTAGAGTAGAAGTTGTAGTTACGTTTGATTGGTTTCACTGTAAAAAGGTGGGACCTAGTTGCTAGTCTAATAACACGACTAAATTCATGCAAAATGTGCATCAGGGAGCTAAGCTCATCAGAGCAGAAGCCGTGAAAGTATTTGTAGAAAAGACAGAGGGAAGCCACATTCCGTTGGTGAGAAAGTAACTGGAGTTGAACTACCAGGTCAATTACATTGCAGATTTTCCGGTGGATTTTCTCAAGAACCCCGAGATGAATAGCAGAGGTTCCTGACCAGATGTGACAGTAGTATTCAGTGCGCGGGTGGATGGTAGGTTTATGTATATGCAAAATTGATTCAGACAATAAAAAACTTCCTGGCCCTACACAGTAAATCTACCTTCCTAGCAGCAGATTTAGCTGTGGATTTAATGTAGTTCGGCCGATAGAGTTAGGCCGAGGAGGCGCAGTGTTTCGCTTTCCGAAATACTAGCCTGATCCACGCTAGTAATATAAAATTTATGAGCCATTTCCCAACCCAGTTCATCACAGATTGGAGATCCCTTTCAAGATCAGCAGCAAGGTTTTTTTGTCAGCCTCGGCAGATTTGTTATTAGGGCGGGAGTAAATGATAGATGCCTACTTGAGATCTTATTATATCAGGAAGATCATTGATGAAGATCAGAAAAGGCGTTGACCTACAAAAGAGCCTTTAGAGACACCTGCGTTCGTATGAAAGTATCTGAAAGCATGTCCATTCAATATTACCTTCATTACGCGATTTGTAAGAAACAACTGGATTAGGTCAAACAAGCGTCAAGTTATGCCATAGCACTGTAGCTTGCATAGAATGCCAGCATGTCAGAATCTGTCAAATGCTTTGAAGATATCTATTGCAACAGCTCGAGCTTCTTCATTCTTATCGAGCGCCGGGTATATATACTCTGTGATGGTCGTTAGCATATCAGCAGTAGACCTGGTGAATCGGAAACCATACTGTTTATCGGAGAAGAGGCCGTGGTCTGTGAGATGTTGAACTACGTTGAAACAAATATCCTTGCTTTAGTTGTCTGGATATGGCAAAAAGTGTGTTGTTTTTAAGCTTCTATATATAATGATTCCTAACAGAAAAAATATTTCACTGCCTGATGAGGTTCTAATAAGATAGTACCAAAACACAACGGCTCTTGTGTTGCAGTAACTATGTTTTTATTATAAACTTATAATAAAAATATTACTATATATATATATATATATATATATGTGTGTGTGTGTGTGTGTGTGTGTGTGTGTGTGTGTGTATTAATGTATGCGTGCTTGTGTGTATGCATTAGATTTAGGAAGAATTTACCAATGTTTGGACATTACGGCTGAAACTGAAATCTTCCTAAATGTAATTCACAAACATTTATACCATTTACCCAAACTAAAAAATTTCGACGAAAACAATATAAAGTCAGTTATAGTCGAGTTATAGATCGAGTTAAGAACATAGATAAATCTATTGCGCAACATTATAATATGATACCACATAAATACTTGGCACACCTGAATAATACCAGTTACCGTTCTACTAATAATAGTAACCTTTCAAAAATAATTGCAAATGTCGAATAAACAAGACCTGCCCATTGAATAGCCAATGTATGTCTGAATGTATTATTTATAGAACTCGAATTCATTCGGATGATGATGATAAATTTTACTTTGGATCAACCGCTAAGATGAAGAAATTTCAAATTAACAACCACATGTTGTCTTTAATTGTTGTATAAGTACAGCAAAAGCACTGCTTTATTCATATATTATTGAAAATTAAATTTTATTATACGAACCTTAATATTACCTGGAATATCGTCGCTAATCCAAATCTTACAATGGGAAAGAAGACAAATATAACTAATGCTTTTAAGAAAAACTTGTCATCTCAAACCATATAAATAACCCTAATCTATTTAACAAAAAAAAAAACAAAAAGTAACGATGTAATGATTACATGCTGCTATAAAAAAATACTTAAGTTCTTAGACCCTGACTGTTAAAAATACCTAAATACGTTTGCTCCTGTGCTTTCCTATACCGTTACTTTCACCCTTTCTTTCTTTCTTTCTTTCTTTCTTTCTTTCTTTCTTTCTTTCTTTCTTCGTAAATATTACTATTAACGTTTAAAATTTATCTTACGTCCTTTTGATTTCATTTCTATTCATTTTAATGTTTTTAATTTTAGAACTTTAATTTTATTATTTACTTTTAAAATTTTAATTTTATTTTTTTTATCTCCATATAAACTATGTTAATTTAAATTTTATTCCTAATATAAAAATACAGCAACTTAAATTTATAAGATTTGACTCCCATGAATATCAACTGAACTTAAATTCAAATATATTAAACAGTCAGTCTGTAATATGCACCTCATGAGTCGCGCCATTGATGTAGGACAATATCGGCCATACCACTACGAAACTAACTTGAAGACTGACGCTATATCTCTCTCAACGGAGCTCACTTCGAACTTATTTAAATACACACGGAGACCTACCAAACTCTATCCGGAATATACTTGTTGACAGCACAAATATCATAACATCATTCACATGCAAAAAAAAAAAACGACTAAAAATAATGGCGGCCTTATTAACAAAAACGAAAAACCAAACACTTAATACTACGAATTACAAACACGGTAACAACATGCTTACAGTGTTCGATACATAACACATACCACTGCTCCACATTAAACACAACACCGCTTACATTCTGTCACACGTAAAATAACATTCATCCTCGAAAATGGCTATAAGTATAGCCGACAGCGTTCGAATAAACAAAATATTTGGACAATTTTTACATAATTTATGTCTTCAAATAAAAAAAAACATATGAGCACATGATAAATTACATAGAAACTTACGAATCACACCTTATCTGTCATTTTTATTAAACCTATATATATATATATGTATATATATATATATATATATATATATATTTGTATATTCGTTTTAACATACACTGACAGACTCCTACACACACACACACACACACACACACACACACACACACACACACACACACACATAAATATGCAATTTTGTATTAATTCTGAAATATGTATACAAATGGCGTTTATCTTATCCTGAATAAATCACGAAAAACTCTCGTGTTTAGGCATAACTATCTCTCCACTTATATATTACGATTCTTTGCGTAAATACTTTGCGACGAGTTCTTATTCATATCAAATTTATTACAATACAACAACTCTTCTAATATCCGTTCACACATTTCAGAGAAGCAATATTTCTTGTTTTCTTTTTGATGGATTCCTTTATTCCTGGCATCATTTTTGGATTCATTTTCAAGAGGAACACGAGTGGCGCTCTTTCTGTTGATAAGGTACGATTTAATATATAATTGTTAGTTTGTTTGTTTCTGAGGTTTAACGACCTATCAATCCTTATGGGATCATTTAAGGTCATAACCAGTGATTTTGGGTAAGGTTATTTTTATAACATTTTTCTTTTCACGATTCATTGGGATTTGTTTTTTAAGAGTAAGGTCACCAAGTCCTACTCTTGTTATTTAACCCATAACTGGAGGGAATGGACTGATTAATACCTTTCTCAAGGGTACCAGTGCTTAAGTGGATGCAGGGTATTCAACTGGAATTCGAACTCGGCTCACCGATTTCTCTTTCCGAGCCGATATCCACTGCACCACAACGCACATCCGTCACTATACGCTTACAGCACCTGGTATTCCCAAGCGGTCACCCATCTAAGTACTGGCCAGGCTCAAAGTTTGCTTAACTTCGGCGATCGAGCGAGAACCGGTGTATTCAACGTGATAGGCCGTAATTTTTAGTAACTACCATAAAATAGTAGACGTTATTGAATTTCATATTTTCTCTGTACTCTCATTTGCAAATCTATTCCTAGTAGTTGCCCTGCTGAGTTTTCCTTGTTGACACGTCTTCTATTTTATAAGAGCAGTACTAGATTGGCAGCTAAGTTTCATCATTTCATTGTCCAAATCGCTAAATATCACGTTGTTCAGTTTTCCTCCTCGATTGGATTTATGGTATTCTCATTCTCTTTCACTACCAATAGTCCTTTACGTCTTAGTGGCTTTATCACAGTGAAAAAAATAGTTTTGCACTTCTCGCCTGCGGAACACGATCATGAACAGAGTTAGAGTTTGTTTGGTTAAAAAAACGGAATTAAAATCTTTTTGACCCTAGAAAATTGTTTTAGGCTTGAAAATTGTTTAATTCGAAACTAAACCAAATCCTCCTTTAGGAAAATGCAAACTTAGCATCCTTCCTAATAAAAAATTAGCCCCAACTAATGGAAAAGGCAGTATATTAAATTAGAAAACAAAATTGTATATTGCTGCAAAATATCAAATAAATTTCATACCAATTCTCGTCCATTGTTAAAAATTTGAAGACTAACTTTATCAAAAGATTTCCGAAGATTATAAACATTCTATTTACCGTAATATATTCATAAATATTTTATATATTTATATATACTTATTAAAATATACTTTTTCTATATAGAGGTATTTTGATGGCAAATCTTCAGTAAAGGTACATTGTTTTTGTTTCACTGAGATGAATATGTTACACAGAAAATGTGGTGCGGTATTATTCAGCACAATATCCGTTGCTAAATAGATATACACAGAAGAGTACAATAGTTATAATAACAGACAGGACAGAACTTACAATACAGAGGAAGTATGCCACTATTCTTTACTTAAATATTTCAGGCTATGTGCAATTCCATCATTGAGAGTGCTGCAGGAGTGTCAGAAATTCTACGACAATTGTTTAATCGCGCCTCTTCAGATTTTTACTGGCTGGACAATCCATGTTACTTCCATTCTACTTACGAATCAGTTTTGGTCGTGTTCCTAATTTTAGAAAAGGGAAACAAAAACAATTTTAAAAAAACATTAATGTAAAATTTTATATAGCGTTGTATTTTCACCCTCCTCCCTGTTGTTTTTTTTCTCTTTCTTTGGGTCCATATATATATATATATATATATTGAAGATTGGCTGCTGCATTTACAAAAACATTGTAAGGGATTGTCTTTGAAATATTTACAAATATTCAAAGAAATTTTGATCTTGTTCTGTCTACTGGTAATGAAATGCTAATCTTTGATTTTGCACACGTTAGTTTTTTATTTTTTGCTATTTTAGAAAAAAATTGTTTTCGTTTCACCCATGTTTAACTTTTTTGTCTTGTTTAATATTTCTCCTTCAGATTTAATTTTTCCCTCTTATAGTTTCTGAAAGAAAGAGATTAATCTTTAATTTAAAATTAAATATTGAATTATTTTTAAAATAAAATATTGCATAGCGTTGAATTTTTACCCTCCTCCCTGTTAGTGTTTGTTTCTCTCTTTTTTGGATATATATATATATATATATATATATATATATATGTGTGTGTGTGTGTGTGTGTGTGTGTGTGTGTGTTAAATTGAAGGTTGGCTAGTAAGGTAAGGTATTGTCTTTGAAATATTTACGAATATTCAAAGAAATTTCGACCTTGTTCTGTCTACTGGTAACGAAATGGTAATCTGGGAAATTTGCAGTTTCTTCCTCTACATGGCTAGTTATTTGAACATATACTAAGTATATACTTAATATTTACTATCTTTCATCCCCCACCCTTTTCTTAACCGTTCATTTTATTTTTGCACACGATGTTAGCAACCCGGTAGGACAAAGAATAAGCCTACAAATGGCGGAGGAACTCTTAAGGAGTCAACGACCTTCTAACTAGAGGTGGTGTCTCAATAAATCACCGAGGAGAAGGCGACAAGATACCATTCCACTATCAATCCCGCGTATAGTCATGGATTTTCAGAAAATATATATGAAACCCAACGGTGTGAAGGAACTAATTTTAAAGGGAGTAACTCCTCGCCCGGTAAGGATCGACATGGGCAACAGTTGTCACCTGACCGTCATCAAGCGACTGTTAGCACCAACGACGTAAAGGTGACACATTTTCCCAAAATTATTTCCTCGCGCAGAAAGGAACAACATGAGCAACAGGTGTCTATGGACCGTTACCCTGCAACTGTGCACAACAACAAAAAATACTCTAGGAACATGGAATGTTAGGACGCTAAACAACTGTGATCAACTAGAGAATGTCATACAGGAGATGAACAGACTGAATATTAATATTGTGGGAATATGTTAAACTAGATGGCCTAACAATGGAGACTTCAGCACCGACAACCACATGATAATATACGCAGGTGGCAAAAATGACGAAAAATGAGCCGGCTTAATACTGGACAAATAAATGAAGAAATGCGTTCTGGGATACAGACAGATTTCCGAAAGAGTCGTTTTTATCAAATTGAGAGGAAGACCTTTCAGCATATCTATTATAGTAGTTTATATACCAACAACGCAAAGCACTGAGAGAGAAATAAAATCATTCTACTCCATACTGAACAATGCCACGGCTTAGTGTACAATCCAAGAAATTAGGATCATAATGGGTGACTTGATGCCAAGGTAGGTAAATCGAGGGAAGGGGAGACGACCGGCAACTTTGGATTCGCAACGAAGGAGGAGAAAAATGGGTTCAATATTGCACAGCAAATAACCAGGTAATAACTAACAGCTGGTTTCAAGCACACCCAAAACGTCTATGGACATGGAGATGCCCAGGAGACGACACGAAAAAATAAATAGACTACTAACCATAAACAGAAGATTAAAAAATGCAGTGGTTCAATGAAATACCTTTCCAAGTGCTGACCATCTCCAAGTCAGTTGAAAACTTAAGTTGAAACCTCGGAGAATGAAGAAGCAGCACCAAGACTGCAATACAACATGCTCGTGAATGACCTTAACCTGCAGAAAGAATACACTAACAGCGTGAAAAACAAATATGAAGAACAAATTGGAAAAGGACACTTGAAATGGGACTCACTAAAGGAAGCGCTAGTGATATCAGCAAACAACATTACCCCAAAGGAAATCAGACGCAGAAGAAAAAACGAGTGGATGACTGAAGAGATTCTTGACATGATGCAAAGGAGACAGAAAATATTTGCCAAGACATGGGATGGAATACAGGTAAGTACACAAGGAAATAAGACGAAAATGCAGGCAGGCTAAAGAGGAATGGCTCAATGACAAATGTGCAGAAGTAGAAAGATTGAGTAGAACTAATAAAACAGACATGCATACAGAAATAAGAAAACTGACAGGACAAAAAACCTGCTCCTCAAGAGGATGTATAAAATCCAAGGATGGAACTATCATACTAGTGAAAGAGAAAATACTCAAGCGATGGGAAGAAAATATAACAGATTTTTTCCACAACATCAGAGAGCAACCGATAATACACAAAATGGTGGACGGACCGGAAATTATTTAAGTCCGAAGTGGAAGTTGCAATAGCCAAACTGAATAAAAACAAAGCAACTGGTCCAGACGGCATTGTAATAGAGCTGCTGATAGCCCTGGAAGAATTCGGTGTAGAGAAAATTACAGAAATAATAAATTAAATTTATATTAGAGGTGTAATACCAGACGACCTAAGCAAGTCGATTTTCATAACACTGCTTATGAAGCCAGGTGCAAAAGAGTGCGAACTCCACCAAAAAATCAGCTTAATGAACCACGTTACAAAACTGATCTTCCGAATTCTGACGAACCGAGCGAGAAGCAGAATCAGGCCAGAGATAGGACAAGAACAGTGTGAATTCATCAAAGACACTAGAACAACAAACGCCATATTAATGATTAGGATGCCCTCCGAAATTACAATAAAAATTAGGAAGTACTTGTACCAATGTTTTATCGATTATGCGAAGTCGTTCGACAAAATACGCCACAAAGAATTGAAGGAAATGCTCAGGAACCTCGACCTATTTGAGGAAAGACATAAGAGTAATGAAGAACCGTTACTGGCAGCAAACCGGCTGTCTACTGACAGGTAACGAATTCAGCAGAGATACAAAGATAGAAATGGGCGTAAAACAAGGATGTTTCTATTCAACTTGTACAGCGAGATTATTCTGACGACCCTAGATGTTATGCCAGGATTTGTCATCGGAGGCCACAATTTTAACAACATAAGGTACGCAGATGATACAGTGCTGAAAGGAAACTACAAGATATCCTACAGAACTGCAAGAAAACCGAATGCATGATCATCATCAAAAAGAGCAATCTCGAATGCCAATTACAGGAGGGGGATACTAAAATCAAACATATACAAAAAGTTAAATACCTGGTGTGTGTTCTAATAGAAGACGCAAAGTGCGACACTGAGATCCAAAGGTGAACTGGCATGGCGAAGGACGCATTCCAGAAGCTGAGTAAAGTATTAAGAGACAAGAAAACTTTGCTAGAAACTAGGAAGAGAGTACTGGATTGCTATGTGATGTCAGTTCTTCAATATGGCAGTGAATGCTGGACAATATCATCAAAGACGAAGGAAAAACTTGAAGCAACTGAAATGTGGTTCTACAGAAGGATGCTGTAGATATCATGGATCGAGCATGTGAACAATGATGAGGTTTTGGAAAGGATGGAAACGAAATCAAAAATTAATACTGAACACCCGGAAGAGACAGTTAAAGTTCCTGGGACATGCAATGAAGAAGGAGGGCTTGGAGAACCTGATACTAACAGGCCAGATAGAGTGAAGGGGAGACAAGGGAAAACAGCGTGTAACATATTTGACTGGCCTGAGGGGGTGGATAGCAGAACAAGTGTTGCGTGGTGTAACAGGAGAAAGCGTGCTAAGAGCCACCAGGGATAGGGAGACGTGGAAGGCCATGATCGCCTACGTCCCGAAAATACAAGGCACATAGAACTAGAAGAAAAATATAAAAAAGGAAGATTCAATGAAACCGTTATCTTTCAAGATCTGCCACTTTGTGGAACAGACTCCCATATAAATTCACTTTAATCTTGACCTCTTCAAGTCAAGGGTCAATCGTTATTTTTAAAAAAAATTTTTTTTTTTAATCATTTCACCCCGAGCAAGGCAGAAACGCCACTGATGTGCAGGGGGTTACATAAATGTAGAAAGATTAATTAGAAAAGAGTGAGGAGTACAAGCTAGTTAGAAAGGAACAATAGAAAGCTGAGAAAGCAGGTGCAATGACAGATACATGGGCAGAGAGAAAGTGAAGATTATACAGGGGAGGGGAGAGAGCTAGAGTCCAGTGGTTAGTAGGTGAGTATTAACTTTGCTTTTAAATTTCTGGAGGTCGTAGCCGTCAGGAAAGCAAGAATACGGGAGTGAGTTCCACGGGCGGGAAATCAAATTTCTCCTTATAATCTCCAGTTTTTACCACCCCCTCTTGCAACCATATCAGACACTGTATTCATCGTTAACCTTTCGACTTATATATCTACCTTGACTGACATCCGAGTCTGGCATTGATGATAAGTATTAAAAGAAATACACTCTTTATGCTAAAAAAATATACTAAAAAATATACTAAAACTACTAAATATACTAAAAAATATACTAAAACTAAAAAAAAAGAAAGCACATGTTTCGTAAGGTTACATGCTTCACTTGTTTTCAGATGTTCATTTACAGTCGAATACTTAAAGTATAACTTTCCCACACAAAACCTCTGAGATCACAGACACTGCTTTCTTCGTGCAAAGCAGCTCTCAAACTTTTGTTCACAAAGCGAAGAGGGCATAATATACGTGAACTTCTCTCTCTTGCTAGGGAGATCTCTTTCGAAGCGCTGGTCCACTCTTATATGTGTCTCCGTCTCTTTTTACTTAACTCAGCTATCTTTTCTTTACCGCTTCCCTTGCTCTCCTGAGTGTTCCGTGCTAGACAGTATTCCAGCTAATATAGAAATGGCTATTTCTTTTCACCTGTTTCGCCGTTTTCAGATGTATTTCTGTTCGGTGACTTTAATGCCGATCACTCCAAGTGGCTGAAAAACTCTCTCACTGAACTTTCTTACGCCTAAACAGTGAAGTTTTCTATCACTCAGTCTCTCACGCAAGTGGTGGATTCCCCCTGGTTTTTCCTAAGTAAATCTAACGATACGTTTCCTTTCTAGAGGTCATCCTTACTTCTATCCCCGACTCTTGCCATGTCATGCTATGCAGCTCTGCTCTCTTAGCAACTTTGATCATTGATATTAATATCTCCTCTTACTTCCCTTCCTTTCAGAAACCTGCTACCGGCAAAATATTTTACTGCTGTCAAAGAGCTGACTAGGACACGTTCCGAGATTTCCTTTGTGATGTTCCTTGGAAAAAAGTTTTAATCTCCCTGTAGAAGACTGCGCCGCTGAGGTCTTTCTAGGAGAAAGCCGGCAATGATGAAATTGAAATTTTGACTTAAACCTCATCATCTCCTTGTTTCTCTCCTGCTTTGCTCAGCCGCTATTGCCCACAGAAGTCACTTCTTCTAATTTTACTGGAGAGACACATCTAATTACAATAGGCACCTTTCTTTTTTGTCACTTTCCTTAATGAATGCAATCATGTCCTAAATGATGTTAAACTGTTGTTTTCTGATAGAATTAAGCAGCGTATAGCATCTTGCAAGTTTCGTTATACAAAACTACACGTGGCTTTGCAATTGTTTGCTGAAAAACCGCAAACATACGATCCCTTCTCTATTCAATCAATTTGAAGTCTTACATCCATTTGGTTGTCTCTATATATAAAAGGCAATCTGTATGTCGGTGTGTGACTGTTTCCTATGCACGCCTACATTTTTTAAGCTACACCATTCAAACTATCTAGGGACACATATCTACAGGGAAGCCTGGTCGACACATACTTTTTGAGTTTTAAGTTCAGCAATGTTTTCTTTCGCACTTTTTGGCCAATGGAGCCGATTGTTTACATTTGCTCCGTAAAACATGTAAGATCTAAGATGGTTGCTACATTACGTCACAGAAATCAAATCGGAGGTGTCAAACCCGACTAAAATATTTTTTTATTAAAAAAATGAGCCTTTATGATTAATTTTAATTCCGACGTTTTAAAAATTCCCCGTAATTTAGAAACAAAAAAAAAATATTTTTAAAAAAGTGTTTTTTCAAACAAAAACAAAATATGTTAAAAAAGTGCCAATTTAAGTCTTTTTTTTTAGATTTAATATTTTATACTTCAGAAAATAAAGTTAAAAAAAAATAAAGCTAAATATTTAATGCAGGAAGTCAACTGTCTGTAATTCGTGTGTCATTAATGTAATTTTTTCCTCTAAAATTAACTGACTACATTTTTAATTATTCTTCGAAAATTTCTGAACTTAGAGCGTAATAGTTTTTATATTTCTAATCTCAGTAAAACAAAATAAATAATTTTTATTTTTATGTTAAATTCTTTTAGTCAACAAAAAATGTAAATATTTTCCCCCGTAATTTTGAAACAAAAACAAACGCAATGTTATTTACAATGTCACACAAAACATCAAATCCCGTTTACGCAAAACAAAAGTAAATAGATTTTTTTAATGCTGAAAATGGTTACTAACAGCCTGAGCTCTCCTTTCCAACTTTCAATAAATGATTTCCATCTACTCCTCTCATTGGCATCTTCTACTACTAAAATGTTCTGAGTTGCACGGGCAAAGCCGGGCTATAATGCTAGTACAATACTACATGTGACTCTTCAAGTGTTGCCGAAAAACAGCAAACACACGATCCCTCCTCTAGACAATCCATTTGAAGTCTCCACATCCACAGCAGAGAAGAGTGAGTCTCTTCTAACTCCATACTTGACTCGTCTGGCGTACTCAAACCTGACTTCCCACCTCGAATTGAGGCTCAGGCTCTCCTGCGTAATATACATATATATATATATATATATATATATATATATATATATATTACGCAGGTAATATATATATATATATATATATATATATATATATATATATATTTTAATTCAGATACTTCAATCCAAGGGAAAAAAGCAGGAAGGTAAATTCCAAAAAACCCGATCCTAATTAATATTAAAAATTTATTTTAATATTAAAAAATGATACAGGAAGAGAGCTCCATGTAATAAAATATTACAGAGCAAATATATATATTAAAAAAGGATTAATTCAAAGATGTTGAATAGCCATTTCGATATGAAGATCCCCACGGGGGACGACACATCACCTCAGCAACAGAAAAAACCTTTCAGAAACAGTTTCTGAAAGGTTTTTTCTGTTGCTGAGGTGATGTGTCGTCCCCCGTGGGGATCTTCATATCGAAATGGCTATTCAACATCTTTGAATTAATCCTTTTTTAATATATATATATATATATATATATATATATATATATATATATATATATATATATATAAAACTCTGTCTCTGACCTCTAACTTATTTTCTAATTTCTATAATTCACTCCTATAAGGCAAACGAAGGTGATGCAATTCCAGTCGTCGTCCTAAATAATTTCGATACTGAGTTATTTCCTGTCCTCTCCAAACTATATAACTATTGTCTCACTACATACAGTTTTCCTGCTTGTTAGAAGTTCATCTTTGTAGTTCCTGTTTTTAAAAACACTTGGTAGATCCCAGACCCGCCTTATTAGCCTCTTACCGATTTTCCCAGGCTTTTATCAATGCTGAAATAGTTAATCATCTCACATCTCACAACCTACTCTCTGACAAACAATATGGCTTCAGCTTCGTCACGTCTACCGCCGTTACTGAATACCAGGCTCTTGATAAAAACGGCGAAGCCTGAGATGTCGCTTTAAACATCTCGAAAAACTTTGACAGGAATTGGCATGCTGATCTTCTGTTCGAACTACAGTGCCACGTTATTTCTGGACAAATGTTAAATTTAATTCTATCATTCCTATCAAATTGGAGCACGCTTCCAGAACCTTTCATATGAATGCCGGCGTCCCTCAAACGTCTATCTTAGGTCCTCTGATTTTTCGGATCTTCATCAATGATATTCCTGAACTAATCGTTCCCAAGTTGGCATCTTACAAATGACACCAACATTTACTCCCGTCAGGATAAGAAATGAAGGCTTCCTTATCCTTCATATGAATGCAGGCGTCTCTAGAAGCCCTATCCTAGGCCCTCTGCTTTTTCTGGTCTTCATCAATGATATTCCTGAAGTAATCAGTTCCAAATTAGGCATCTTTGCAGTTGACATCATCATTTACTCCCGTCTCGATAAGAAATAAAGGATGAATGCGGGCGTCTCTCGAAGCTCTATCTTAGGTCCTACACCTTTTTTTATCTTCATCAATGATATTCCTGATGCATTCAGTTCCCAAGTAAGCATCTATACAGATTACACTACCATTTATTCTCGTCTCAACAGAAAGTCTTCCTCGGCTCACAAAGTAAACTTCGCTGTTTCTCTTGAAAAACCGTCAATCTGTGTTTCTACTGTAGAAATATCTCGAAAAATTTTAATGCTTTCAAAACGAAGTTGCTTTCCTTTAAAAACCATGAAGAAAGTTTTCTACTTTCCATCAGTATAGTATCCTGCAAACCAACACACCGCGCCACCTTGGTTTTACTCTCTCAACCGCCCCAAAGTGTAATGACTACATTGAACCTATAGCTGCATCTACTGCTAGGAAGTTTGGGTCATTCTGTCGAGTTAGAATTCTTCTTGTATATTTATGAATTTTCTGTTCGTCCGTGAATTGAAGATTGTTGCCATATCTTGTCGATCGCTCCTGCTATTTATCTCAAGGTTCTCGACAAAATTCAAAGGAGAATTTGCAACGTAACTGATCCTGACTTCGCAGTTTACCTTCAGATACTTTCTTACCGAAGTGATGCCTTCCCTCTGCCTTTTCTACAAATATTTTCACGGTTCTTGCTCTAGCGAGCTTATTTTCTTGGTGTCCTGACTACATGTATTTACTCATGCTACTAGATTGCATTAAGATCTCAGCGTCAAAGTAGTCAAATGTATCCGCCACTTTTACTCTATACTCTAGCAGTTTTGTTTCTCGCACTTCCTGTCTTTGAAACTTCATTCCGCATGCTTCTGCTATAAAACTGAATGTCATATGGCTTCTGATTTACAGAGACTCACTGAAAACCCTCAAAATCTGCTTAGCACACATAGTTTTTCTTCCAAATTAGATTTATACATTCTGTCTCAGAAAGCCATTAAAACAGGCTCCGAGTTTCACTTGCTAAATACTGTTGTTTGATCATTAAATAGACTAGTCAGATCGGAAACAAAAACGACAAATTTCTTCTATCCTCACACATATATGTGAAAATATTAATCAGCAAATGAGAACTCTGAAAATCATACTCAGAGAGAAAACCTAAAAAATTTAACAAGCCAACGTGAAACTTAATTTAGCTATAAAATCGTCGAGGAAATTAAATTTGAGGAAGGACTTACAGGCTGCTACGACTCGCTAGGTGTTCAGGAACCCCCCCCCCCCGTCTTCTCCCCCTTCATCACGCCAAGTCTTCACCACTCTTCCTCACACATTGTTGGCAAGAAAGACAGAACAACCATTCAATGTCACGATTACTACTACGGAATGAATAAGAGAACATCACAGAGCAACCGATTACATATTCCACTTTTCGAGCAGCACATATTTGTTCACTTTCTTTTTCTCTCAACCTTCCGTACCGTTCACACTATAAAAATCCGCCTTTGAACATTACATACAATTACAGAAGGCCAGCCTAAAACAAATTCATACACATCTAGACTCCAATCGGCTAAGAATTAAGGACAACCAAATTCGCAAAGCACTCGTCTGTACTTAATAAACGAGATAAAATTTACATCTGCCGCTTCCATAATACTTCATGCAATCATACGCTTGTTACTAACACTTCCCTGATAGCTACAATCTCCAAAAGTTTAAATGCAACGTCAATTTTATTTTCTATCTCCCTTAATCTATCAACATCCCTTCCTTTCTTCAGCATCGCCTGAGCTCTGTTTTTCTTTCTCTTTAACCTCCTGCGTACCAGTGGCAGACCAGACTTACTTGGGATGAAATGATTATATATATATATAACCTACTGCGTATAAACTTCCCGCCCAGTCAGTCATTTCTCTTTCGAGACAAGATCGCCCATAGCGTGTATCACGTATGGCACTTAACTGACTGCCTGAGACGAAAGGATGAATTCTCTTGTGCTCACTTTAGGAATTATTTATAACTATTATTTTTTATCTAAGTGGGCATTCACTCTTAAAATTAACACTTTGGTTGTGCAGGCGTGCTATAATCTTTTGAGGATATTTGGTTTGTTGAATGGAGGTAGAATGAAATTACGTTTATACACAGATATAAGGATTATGTCAATATGTCGGAACACAATAAATAAATTTTCAACGTCGATTGACGCTAAGATACCTTGGGAAGTTTGTATACTTTTCAGAATTTTAAGTAATACATGGGTTGATGTGATTCTGTAAAAGGTAGGTAGTTAGGTAAAATGTAAAATATCATTAGGGATTTTGATATTTCGTAAACAGAAGTTGGATCTGGAAATGATGTGCCATAGTATGTATTTGGTTTTATGTATTTTTATATTTCCTTATAGACATCCCTGTCGGTATTCTCCAGTGGTTTTTACGTCGATATTGTTAAATGTTATCAATTTGTTGATGGATCTTTTTAGAGTCTACATAGAGTTTTGTTTAATTTGATAAATTCAGTTCAGTAGTCGATGTTATGCAATTTTTATTGCAATCAGCTTTGTCCAAAATTACGTATGTGTTAACTTTTTCAGCTCGTCTGATGACGATATTAGAATTGTTTTTTATTTCTTTTGTAACAATATTAAGTTTTATATATATATATATATATACAGAGATCGAGGGAGAGATGGCGTATTCATACTTGAGACTCTTTCTGAACGAGTAAATATCGATTCGAACGTTGTCCAAATATTTGAAAGCTGCAGTAATAAAACCCAGTTAGGATATAAATTCTCTTTCACCTGATTTGCTCAGTTTCCTTGAGAAATGGTTATTCATCAGCGACCTACTGGCCTACTGACCAGGAAGATTCAATAAAAGCCTAGCCCAGGGTATTGTTATCATAAAACCTTCTCGCTTAACTTGGGTGTCATGAATATTGCAATTGGCAACAATCCCGCACTTCATGCGCATTTCTGATCAACCAATTCACATTACGGAAAACGATGGCTCGCAAACCGGCAGACGATGATCAGCATACAGAGAGATGATGGTCTGCGTACTGGCAGACTATGATTCGCGTAACATCTGACGATGGTTCAGGAAACGACGACAATCGTCAGCGCACTGAAATACAATGGTCCGAGTACCATCAGACCATTGTCCGCGGCCCGTAGTCTGTGGATCGCATCCCGATAGACGATACCCAGCGTACCGACAGACGATGGTCCAGGTACCGGTTGATGATTGAGTAATATCAATTGATGGTTCATGAACCGGCAGAATTAGGTCAATGAACAGCGCACCCACAAAATGTTTCGCGTCCCAGTAGACAGTAATCTGCATGCCCGCAGAAGTTGGTTCACGGACCATCATCTGCAAACAATAATCAGTGTACCGGTGGACGAATGTCAGCATATCGACTGACTGTGGTTTGCGTACTAGTAGACGATGGTCTGCGTACGAGCAGATTTTATTTTGTCTGCTATCAAATATGTTCCGTATAACGGAAGACGATGGTGTGAATACCGGCAGACGATAGTCCCTGTGCCGGCAGACTGGTTTACGTCCCAGCAGAACTATGGTTCTTGTTCAGGGTCGACAATGGTTAGCATACTGGCAGAAGTGGGTCTGTGAAGCATAAAGCAATGATTCACGAACCGGCAGACAATGGTTCACATATCATAAGACGATGTTACAGTTACCAGCGGACGATGGCTCCTGTCCGGTAGACGATGGTTGGTGTACCGCCAGTTCATGGTCCGGTAGCGAAAGACGATATTCACCGTACCGGCAGACTATGGTCTTCGTCCCAGCTGACTATGGTCTATGGATTGGCAGACGATGGTCCACATACCCTCAGACTAGAGGTAGACGACGCTCCATGTAGCGACAGAAGATGTTCCTGTTGTCAGCAGATAGTTGTCAGCGTACCAGCAGATGATACTCCGTGTGCCGACCGACGATGGTCCGCTTACCGGTAGACTATGGTTTCCCGTAGATTATCCTTACACTATCGTTTGAGCTCTAGCAGATTAAGTCCAGTGCAAAGGTGGTCCACGTACCAGTAGGCGATGGTCTGCGTACCGGCAGGTTATGGTTACAGTACTGGCCAATGATGACCCATATACCTTCAGACTATGCTCCGGTTAACAACAGACTAAAGTTCGTATCCCCACAGAATATGGTCACTGTATTGCAGACGATGATGCATGCACTCTCAGACAATGCTATGTTTACCAGCAGACAAGGAACCGCGTAACGGTATACGATGTTTCGGTTCCAGTAAATGATGGTCTGCGTACCGGGATACTATGTTTAGGGTCCCCGTAGACTAAAGTCTATGTGCTAGAAGACTATGGTGTAGTACAGCAGGCAATGTCCCTCATACTGGCAGACAATGTTCAGCGTACCCTCTCACTATGCACCGATGTACAGGTAGACGATTTTCCCCGTACCCTCTAGTAACCAACAGACAATGATCCGCATACTGGCAGATTATTGTCCGCGTACCGAGAGTCAGTGTTTCGCATTCAATGGTCCGCATGCCAGCAGAACTTAGTCCATGTTCCTCATACCATGAGTCGATGATTCTGAAACTGACAGATGGTCTGTGAAACGGTGAACGATGATTTGCATACCCTGAAACTATTCTCCACTAACCAGCAGTCACTGATCCGCTTACCTGCAGACGATGGTCAGCATCCCGGCAGACTATGGTCAACGTAATGACAGATTATCGCCAGTGTACCTGCAGATTATGTTTTGCGTCCTGGCACACTATGATCAACGCGATAGCAGATGATGGACTGCATACTCTCAGTTTTGTTTCGGTTACCGGCAGACGTGGGTTCACGTAACGCCAGACAATGGCCCGGGTACCGCCAGGCTATGGTTTGCATCCCGGCTGATTATGGTCAATGTATTGACAGACAACGGCCCACGTCCTCTCAAACTATGCTCCGGTTACCAGCAGAGTATGGACCTGCAGATGATAGTCAGCGTATGGCTCGCGTTCTGGCAGATAATGGGCCATATGAAGATGATGATCCAGTTGCCTGAGGATTATTGTGTTATTTTACGCAAACTAATTTCTGTCAGCAAGTGGAACCTCGTCTTTTGTTACTATCGTCCTATGGTGCGGAGACTGTATACTGACCATCGTCTGATGTACATGGACTATCCCCTATCAGTAAGATGACCAGCGTCTGCCGGTAACCTAGAAGTTGGTCCACGAAACCATAAATTGATTCTCAGTTTCCTGCCAGGCTATCGTTCGCGTACCATCAGACAATACTTCGCGAAACGACAGACGTGTCAGTAGATGATGGTTTGCGTACCAGCGGAATATAGTTCGCGTACTGGCAGTCAATAGTTCGCGTCCAGGTAGACGGTGGTACGCAGAGTTGCAGAAGTTGGCCACCATAAAATAAGACGATTGTCCGCGTCTCTGCAGACGATTTTTATTTTTGCTATAAACAGTGTGTATTACGTATATCTTTTAGCGTATTCGAGTAACCTTAATAAAAAAAAATGCTTTCCAGAAGGGATCGGACCCAGGCTCTACTTTGTAAGAGAAAGCAGTGTTTGATCTTGCGGAATATATTACTCAGTAAAGAAAAGCGACACAGTTTAGTATAGCTCTTTTTCCACTTTTAAAATGATCTATTTAAAAAACGAGAAGCTACTATTATAACGTTTGAAACTATAAAATAGTCGGATTAAAAATAAATCTGTTAATTCTTCAGAAAAAATGTTTTATGTTTCGGATACAGACTGTGAAGATATTGGTTTTCAAGAAAATTATCTTAGTAAGTGGGCTTTCCTTCAAAGTGAAAATAAAGCTTTGCTGAATTGTAATGCTCAGTCAGTTAAGAGTCATACGTGATACACGCTTTGGGCAAACATGTCTCGAAAGAGACATGACTGACTGGGGAGAAGATTATCCCGCAGTAGGTTGCCATTACTTTCTGCGGTAGACTGTTGCCAGCCAAGGCTATAGAACCTAATCTGTCCTGTTTTTTAACCCATAACTGGAGGGAAGAGACGGATTAATACCTTTCCCAAGGGTATGTGCGCGGAAGTGAATGTAAAGAATTCAAGTGAAATTCGAACTCGGCTCCCCGTTTTGTCGTTCCGAGTCGATATCCACTACACCACAACACGCATCCTATGGTAAAACAACCGGACCTAATTAGGATTTCACCTACAAAATGAGACGCAGAGCCGGAAAGCACATTTTCTTCAAGAAATCCCGAATACACAAGGCTATAGATGGAATAAACATTGATTAAAAAACTATAATAAAACAGAAAATAAATCCATTAAATCTTTATATATATATATATATATATATATATATATATATATATATATATATATATTGTTAATCATATCACCCCGAGCAAGGCGGTAACGCCACTGATGCGCAGGGGGCTACGTAAGAGTAAAATGATTGGCGAAGAGAAAGCCGGAAACCACATCCTAACCAGGGAACAAGGTTTTCATCTGTTCAATAGACGTGGGTGGAGTGTGAACTGGACAATAGTTTACTCTATCTACTCCAATTGATAAAAGAAAGTAAAAGATTGGAAACGAGAAAGCCGGAAACCTCATGCTAACCAGGGATCAAAGGATGAGCCTCTTCACCTGTTCAATAAACGTGAGTGGAGTACGAACTGGGCGATAGTTTAATCTATCTACTCCAATTGAGAAAAAAAAAGTAAAAAGATTTGAAAAGAGAAAGCCGCAAACCACATCCTAACCAGGGAACAAGGGATGTGTGTGTGTGTGTGTGTGTGTGTGTGTGTGAGAGAGAGAGAGAGAGAGAGAGAGAGTGCGTTTTACGAAAAATCCCGAAGATTAACGAAATGGTTTTAACGACTGACATATTGAAATTATTTGTTTGAACATTATTTTTAATCGATAAATATGCGTTATTCGGCAGGATTCGATGCAATAAGTCGCAGGATCGAATCCTACTGAATGACGCACATTTTCATACAAATGTTTATCGTAAATTATCAGGTCGGTAGAAATAAATATATAAATATACTGTTCGATTAAAAACAGAATATCTACTCAAATACGAGTAGCGATTAAAAATAATGCTCAAACAAATAATTTCATATATATATATATATATATATATATATGAACATTTTTCAAAACATTGCAATTGGTTCCTAAAACAGAATTCATTTATGACGCGACTTACTAGTCCTGATTGTGAAAATGTTTATATTTAGATGTGCGTTGTGGTGCTTTGGATATCGGCTCGGAACGAGAAATCGGTGAGCCGAGTTCGAATTACAGCCGAATTCATTGAATTCGCTTACGTGCAAATACCCTTGGGAAAGGTATTAATCCGTCTCTTCCTTCCAGTCATGGGTTAAATAACAGGACAGATTGGGTTCTATAGCCTTGGTCGGCAATCAGTCTACCGCAGAAAGCAATGGCCACCTACTGCGGGATAATCTTCTGCCCAGTCAGTCATGTTTCTTTCGAGACATGATCGCCCAAGCGTGTATCACGCATGGCACTTAACTGACTGACCTGTTTTAGGCTGGCTTTAAGAATATCAAACTAAATAAACTGGTTTCGATTTTAAACGTCATAAACCAGAATAATTCACTGAATAACAAGAAAACCTGTGCGTGAACATAAGTACAGAAAATAGAATATTTAAAAAAAATATTACCAGAAGACATAAAAACAACAAAAAACTCACCCTTAATATTTCCCATTGGTCGAAAGAATACATTAAAAATGATTTATCACAAATAATTTTTAATTTTTAATGACGAATTCAGAGTCACATTGGATTCATCTGATGACGGGGCAAGAATTTTGATTCTTAATGTAAAAAGTCAGGAAAAATAAAGGATATTAGAATATTTGCAGAGGTTCCTTGTATTCACTTCCGCGCCAATAACCCTGGGAAAGGTATTAATCCGTCTCTTCCCTCCAGTTATATGTTAAAAAACAGAACAGATTAGGTTCTGGCAACCAGTCTAACGCAGAAAGTAATGGTAACCTACTGCGGGAGAATCTTCTGCCCAGTCAGTCATGTCTCTTTCGAAACATGATCGCCTAAGCGTGTATCACGTATGGCACTTACCTGACTGAAGGTTTTCTGCTTGTATTGTAGACGTTAAAGTTATCTGACGCTACATCTTCTTCTATATGCTGTGCCACTTTAGGACGTTGGCTAAAATTACTTTTCACATTTCTCTCTCCATGTTAGCTCTTGATAAAATTTGCTTTTTTGTTATCTCTTAAAAATCCTGTTTTGCCATCCTTTTACAAAAGCTTGTTACGCAGGTTATACATAGTTTTCCCCTCTTCCTCTTGCCTTCATTCTGTTATGAGAGTATCAACTTTTTCAGATCATACTCATTATGGGCCTTAGAAATTTAAGCTGCGCCTACATAGTTGATGAAAAACGCAGAGAGATATTGTACATTCTTCGAAAAGAGGTCTTTCCAGTGACACAGATGATAACAAGAAGATTCTAGTGTATGTTCATGTCAGCGACATTTCACATTCAAAATCTTCCAAAATGGCTGTTGCCCACTTTGTCCAAAATATTTTAAAGACACCATATAAACAGAATGGCCACAGATATATTCTATGGGAACAATGGCTGATATAATAAAATCAATCAAATGCATTCAGCTTATAGACTTTTCACGATATTAATTTCTTATCACCACCACACCACCACCACCACCACCACCATCATCATCATCATCATTGTTGTTGCAGTTATTGTTATTATTATTTATATAAGTAATAATCACACATGTTTCCTTAGATTACATATTTGGATTTTTAAAAAATGTAAACTTCAAATAAGTTAAAATTTGAACAATGATGTACAAACTTCAAAGGCTATGATTATCTGTATTAAAAATGAGAGATCTTATAAGCGGAAATTCACATTATATATTTCTAATAATTATCTTCGTATATCATGAAAACATTATCAGCGTCACTTGAAAGCTTTCTTCTCTCTGTCGTCGTTGTCGAATGTTGAGTATTATGAACACTTATTGCAGTTTGAGTTCACAGCGTTCATTTTTTCAAACTGGTTGCAAACCAAAGCTGGATATCCAAGTCTTTCCGGCTATTTAGACCATAGAGAGACAGTTAAAGTGCATTCATACCTTTAACTGGAGTATTTGCGCCTAAGTGAATACAATTATAGCAAATAACAAAAATAATATAACTAAAAATAATATATTATAGTTATTTAAAAATGATTAATTAACATTTCGATGTCCATATTTCAACATGTATGTAAAATGTATGCATTTTTCTCTCTTGTCAATTTTTATGTCGTGTCTTTTGAAAAAAATGGATGATCATAATTCTCCACTACTTCCAATTTCACCCTCCTGTAAGGGCTATCAGTAAAGAAAGTGAAATCGGTGAGCCGAGTTCAAATATCTACCATGTTCACTTCGCTTTGGAAAAAGGCATGAGTCCATCTTCCTCCATTTGTTGGCAAAATATCGGTGCGAACTGGGATCACTTGCCTTCTGGTGACAGTCAATCTGTAAAAATGAAAAAACTGTATAAAAAACTAGCCTAGAGAGAGATAGACATTTCTGAAGACGCAATGCATATGGTGGTTCAACGTCTCTGATGGGTTACAGGAAACCCGATCGAAGTCATGTTGGTATCTTGATATATGTGATTGTTTTACATTCCATATTTATAATTATGTGTACCCACCCTTACATATACATATACGTACGCGTGGCAAGAGAAGAAAATGTAAAGGTGGAGAGAACAAAATAAATAAATTAAAAAAATAAAAACTAAGATGTAGGAACAGATAATCACCGTTCGTGGGTATCGAGGGTATTATACCTAGAATAAAAACCCAAATATCAAACAGCATTCATTTTTTCGAAAGGATACCTACATTATAAATATATATATATATATATATATATATATATATATATATATATATATACGTACATATATATATATGTACGTATGTGTGTGTGTTAGAGAGAGAGAGAGAGACGGGGGGGGAGAGAGAAGGAGAGAGAGAATGATGACACGGGACATTTAGAATAACAAACGCCAAGCCCTTATTTATCTTAATACAGTTAACGGAATTTTTGAAGGACGCTGACTCATGAAAGTATATTAAGGCGGTTTTCTTATCGCTATGTGAAGAGATAGATTGACATAATGAACCTGAGAGGTAGTGGATTTTATGTGATATGAGAAAAAAGTAAAAATGATTAAAAAAAAGCAAAAGAACTGATGTGGGGTATAGAAACGATTATATTGATAAAAGAAAAAAAACTGATGCAGTTGACTGACATTAAAGAAAATCAGTGTGAGAAGAAGAGGAAGAAGATTAGCGAATTACTGCAAAATGGAATGTGTAGAAAATGAGAAGGAAAAGAGAAAAATAAAATAATTAGACGTAGAGGAGGGACATAAAAATAGAAATAAAAGAAGGTAAAGATGATGCTGAAGTAAAAAAAAGATGTGATTCAAAAGGGTAATAAGAAAACGAATATGTCGAAGAGAGACGAGAAAAAGAAAACTGAACGAGCTGCAGCGGAATAAGGTTGAAGAAGAAGAAGAAAAAAGAAGAAGAAGAAGAAAAGCAAAATAGAAGGAGAAGAAAAATAAGAGGAGGAAGGATAGGCAAAGAGAAAAAAAGAAAAAGACGACGAAGAAAAGAGTTACAGGAGGAAGAAACGATATCAAAATGAAAGAAGTAAAAGAAGAAGAAAAATGTCAAAAGGGCAGAAAAGAAGGAAGATTTGAAAGCAAAAGCGAAGAAATAAAAGAAGAAGAGAGACTAGCACCAAAAAAGAAAGAGTAACAGTCAAGGAAAAAGTAACCTTAGACGTATATATATATATATATATATATATATATATATATATATATATATATTGTAAGAAAGTTATGGAACATGTAAGTTTTAAGACCACTGTTCATGCATTTACTTTTATAAAGAGTGCTCGATATAGTTTTCACCATTTAATTTTCATTTAATCTCATCACCAGAGGAGGAGCAAACGTGGCTCCGAAATGCGAAAATGTTTGTGTAGTGATACCATGCTTTTATAAACCATTGTAACAAACATTACAATATATATATATATGTGTGGGGGGGGGGGGGGTAATGTATTATAAAATGCAAAATAATTTTACATTTTTTTCATATATTTTCCCCATTGTTCTTACATATACAGAGAGAAAGAGAGAGTGAATGAGAGAGATAGAGAGGGAGAGAGAGAAACAGAGAGAGAGGTGGGAGAGAGGGAGAGGGAAACTAACTATCCATATTGCTACTAAAAGAAGGTGTAAAGTGGCACTCAATGTTGAGTTTTAGTGAATGAGATCGTATAAACATACAAGTTCCGATGGTTCGATTATAAGGATAGGTAAAAAACTAAAAAAAGTTTTTACAGAATGCACATCCTATCATTCTGATCTTGTCGACAGCTCTCATCTATTTGATTTCGGAACCGAGACGTAAGCAAAGAAATATCTAAAGAATTGATGTATTTGATTTTAATTGTTTTTATTACTTAAAACATTATTTTAAAAGGCTAAATAGAACCTTGCTGGACTCTGACTCTCTCTGTGACTGAACTGTCTGAATTACACCAGATCAGACGAGGGTTTCTCTTAGACGTTTACTAAAGTTTTCTGGTTAGTAGACATAACACAGTGTCTAAAAAAAACACAACCCCCCCCCGCAAAAAAGGTTTATATTAAAACACAGATATACACCAAAAATAACAAGACAAAAATGCCGGATTAAAAACAAATTTATTAATTCTGATATATATACGCACACACACACGCACACACACACGCATATATACATATATATATATATAGAATTAATATGTTGATGTTTGTCACTTAACTGAGCAGAGTCATGCCGATTCGAAGTTTCGTGAAGACACCATTATAATGTTCTCACTCGTCAGGGCTTGTATTTAATCGATGGAAATTAAACCCTAACGACTGAGAACATCATAATTGTGCCTTCACAAAACTATAAAGTCGGCATGACTCTGCCAATTAAAGTCACAGACTTCTCACCATTAATTATATTAACGCTCTATTTTGATATCGAGCACTTTTGGACAAAAATCTGGTTGCCAAAATATCTTTTTATCAGTAAACCACTGAAAAAACAACAAGTTTGGCACTAAGCATTTTCAGAGCTGAACACACACACACACACACACACACACACACACACACACACACACACACATATATCTATATCTATATCTATCTATCTATCTATCTATCTCTCTCTCTCTCTCTCTCTCTCTATATATATATATATATATATATATATATATATATATATATCTTCTAACTATATTTAATTTCAGATTGAAAGATTCACTCCCTTGTATACTTTAAACTTTCGATTAAGTGGTTTTCGGTATCAGATATACACACTGTAAAAATGTGCTTGTCTGTCTGTTTTGGTATGACGAGAGCAATGGACGAACAGGAACCTTGCAGTGACTTGATCTCAACCAAGTAACCCCAGAAATCTGATTTGAAGCTCACTTCCTCTCACTCTCTCATTAATTCGTATATATATATATATATATATTGTAACTAAGTTGTTGAACTCGTAGGTTTTTTAACCTTTTTTTCATGCATTTACTTTTATAAGGAGTGCTCGATACAAATGTGGAGCGTTATACTGTAATGATTGTTACAATGTTTTTAAATTCATAGTATGACTCCACAAAAAAAAAAAAATTCATGTTTCGAAGCCAGCCCATTATGTTTTTGGATTAAAATCACCTGAGGAAGAAGCCAAAAACATAATTGGCTGGCTTCGAAACATGAAACATTTTTTGTGTAGTGATACTATGAATTTAAAAACATTGTAACAACCATTACACTATATATATATATATATATATATATGGAGAGAAAGAGAGAGAGAGTGAGAGGGAGAGAGAGAGGGAGTTTGTGTCAGAAAGACAAAAACAAAGAAAGAAAGAAAGAGAGACGAATGCTGAAATAAGATTTCTCGTGTATATAAAATACAATTTTTCCCGAAATAATAAAGAAAAAAGGCACATCGACCTTCTCATGGTAGTCGAAATTCATCCCCCGTAATGGGAATGTACATATATATTCATTCCCACATACCATTACTTCTACTATTACTAGAAAAAATATGCGCAAGAAGGGGTCATATAGAGTTTGAAGGGTCTTTTTCTATAGGTTTTGGGAGATCATGTGATAGCCATTTATTAAGAAGGCAGGGGTAGATTAGCGCCGTGTTAAATGGCGGACGCCCAGGGGAGAATTGGAGTGGAAAGATAGTTGTAACGAGAGTTATAGTATGGAGAAGAAAACAAAAAGTAACAAAGAAAATAAACAAATAATCAGAGAAAGAGAGAGAAAGAGAGAGAGGGGGAGAGGTAAGAGTGTGAGTGACAGATAGAGAGAGAGAGAGAAAGAAAGAGAGAGATAGAGAGTCTTTTTTTTATATCTGAAAGAAACGTGGGCGCCATCTCCCCGGTTTCAGAATCGACTGTTATTATCTGCTGCCTCACGATGCGACATCTTAAGAAAGCTCAGTTGTTGAGCGCTTTCAATTTGCTCCAGTGAGTCGAGATGATAAGACTTACAAAATCATAGTTTATAGAACAAGAAAAACTGCTACGGCAAGTACGATTTAATTAATGAGACTAAAATAACCACGTGAAAATTCACTAAACAGAAATATTAATAATAATAATAAATGTTTGGATGCTAGACCAAACATGGGTTCTATTCTTAATTAAAGATGTCAATATGTATATGTTTTGATTTAATGAATTAAGATGGCGACAATAAATATCCCGTTAAGTTCCAGAGATTTGTTCGTCAGTTGCTTGACCATGTCACCTATCGGCTGACGTAGTGTTCATCTCAATCTATAAATTTGAGTAGTCGGGGAGCATCAGGGCCGGGTGGCGAGTGTGTTGTTTTTTTTTTTTTTAGTTTAAAACATAAGATAGCTAAGGTAACGTGTGGGTTATGTCTTGATATTTAGGGACACTCTCAGAGTCGGTCTACAGTAACAAACTTGAAGGTATTCCTAACGGGTTACTACATGCAAGTTTATGCTTTTCTTTAATCAGAATCTGTCACAATACCGTGCAAATTAATGGCTGTTATGCTTGTGCCTGTTATTCCATAATAAGGCTGGACTGATATCCTCATCTTATTGGTTTCTGTGCCTTGTGGTGCAGTGAATATCGACTTGGAACGACAAATCAGGGTGACGAGTTCGAATTCCAGTTGAATTCCTTGCATTCACTTACGCACAAATACCCTTGAGCAATTCGTCTCTTTCCTCCAGTTATGGGTTAAATTATAAGACAGGTTGGGTTCTATAGCCTTGGCTGGCAACCAGTCTACTGCAGAAAGCAATGGCAACCTACTTCGGGATGATCTTCTGTCCAGTCAGTTATGTCTCTTTCGAGACATGATCGCCTAAAGCGTGTATCACGTATGGCACTTAACTGACACTTTCCGCAACACTTTATATTCTTTAACTGGCCGATGCCTTGATTGATAAGCCTATTGGACATAACTTTAGGTCTCTGTATCTGCATTGGAATAACATGTGTTTTAACATCTATACCATCTTTTAATGGAACTTCAACTGATGTATCACATCGAGTCCATGCCGAAAATTTCTTGCACTGTTACTACACTGATCGGCACCTCGAGCTGATGTAGTGGTTAGCAAACTTATCACACTAGAATCATTACAATTGAGTAGTGAGTTCGATCCTCACTGGGTGTCACATACTTTTGGTCTTGTGCCACATCTAAGCTGCGTTTAGAAATTCATCACTTACTACACTGATACCTAGTAGAAAGCTTGAAAGCAGCAGAAATCCTTATACATAGTTAAAGCTGTTACTACTATTATACTTGTATTCAGTATTTTAACGGCTTTCGGTCTTACTGTTGTATGAATGGCCTCAATACTTTTCGCAAAGTATTTCAGGATTGTTCCTAGTACTCTAATAATGATTGGCACTTCTGTCACTTTCGTTTTCTCTAGTTCCCTCTGTTCTCTAAAGAAGTTAACATAATCAGTTTCTTTGTTTTTAATTTGGCAATGTTGTCTGTTGGAAAAGCAACTTGGACAATCTGATACTCTATTTAATTTGTTGGAAATAAAATTTTTTTTTTTCTACGTCAGATTTAGGTGACTTCAAAATCGCTAGTGATGAGCACTTCATTCTCTAAAGTAAATTATGAGTTTTCCATTCACCATTGGTCTATATTTTCGAATCTTTATCATTTGCACATTTTCCGTTGGGCCACTCTTTCCATTCGCTTATTTTATAAGTATGTAGGTCTTTGCAAGAACCATCCTTCTTCGAATAAAATATAAACAACAGTACCAAATAATTGAAACCACACCACTCCAACGGTTGATATTTATTTTGTAAAAATACAAACATGTGGCACAAGGACAAAATAGGGATGATCTTCTTGTGTCTTATAGTTAAACTTACCTAACCACAGTCACTAACCCAAGCATACCATATTATTCGTAACACCAAAACAATACATTCTTACTTACCATTCTTACAGAATCCACCATAATGCGTCAGAATCTCTATGAAGTCTTAACAAGTCCTCATATGCGTAATTCTTCGGATTGGAAGAAAGAGCAGTTTAAAAATCTAAACACTAATGTGTATTTACAATAAGAGATATGCTATATACAAGAACCTGAATAGAATAGGGTTAGTTAGAAAAATCCACAATCATTAAATGTGGCAGAGACATAAGTTAACTGGAGAAAATCAAATCAGGACTTCAATAATATAAGCCACTCACTCAAACACATGAACATATACGAAAAAGAAACACTTGAAATACTAAAGGTGTCCTGTATTCACCAGACAACTGACATCTCTAAACACCAAACGAAGAAGGGGTGGGGAGGAGGAAGTAAACTAACGGGGTTTGGGGCAGAAATAAAAGAGAACAATGCATCTTGTAGCTAAGTAAACTTTGAAAAAGAACCTGAAGACAATAAACAAACTTAAACTAATCTAATTGTGGAATCTTCAATCCATTTCGAGCAATATCCTAATGACTAACCGGCATCAAAGTGCCACCCTAAATCGGCCCCTCTTATTTGACATAGATGCGAAGGACTCATCTACTTTTTACCAATTTCTGATAGAGGGAGTCGCTGCCTTTCCGTCCCAGTCTTGATTTTAAGATCAGTTGGGAAGAGATGAACTTATCACTATCTTCTTCTTTATGAATCGTGTTCTTTCAGGGCGTTAGTGATCATGGATTTCTACTTGTCTCTATCTCTTGTCGCTCTTAATGTCTTTTAACTTGGTATACATTCCAGAACCATCTCCGACATATACCGGCTCAAGCTCATAAAAATACAGTCTTTATCATAGCCGGTACCACATTACTACAGAAAGAACTGACCTCGAGGACCAAAAACCTTCCACGCAGCATGTGGATCATAATATCTCAAACAAACTTGCCCAGCGGGAGTACAATATTACAATGAAAATAGGTGTGGTTCAGTTTTTCCACCGTCATATCACACCGAACGCAGTTTAAAGATTATTCCAACCCCACTGAACAAAGTCTTTTGCCAACCCAAAGGGCCCTTCGAATCAGCAGCCAGGTGAGTGATGCCACATTGTTACTGAGGCATTCAATCCCAGCTCCCAAGTTCTTACGGAGCGACATTCCGTCTTCGTATGACCAAGCTCGCCTATCAAATCATCCTGGACGGAACCCATCACGAACATACGATACAATGCCTTACGGGACGCGTGTACGTCTGAGAGGCCATCCGTTGCCAGTAAGAGGTGCTTGAGCATTTCAACATTCCCGGCAAAAGGAAAGCTTTTCTCATGGTAAAAGGCGAGCTTCCCCCTCACACGAGCAAATTCTTCTCAGGTATGTGATGTTCTTACGGATGTTATATACATCATATCAGAATTTTGAAAAGTACAGAAAGGTCGATAAATATATCGCGATTAAGATGGATATATCTCGATAAGTAAAGTCAAAGATTTATTTTTCTACATCTTAAACAAAACGTTCACGACTTCTCATACATTTTTCATATATATATATATATATATATATATATATATATATGCACTACCAACCATAAATTTGGACCACCCACATTTCTTTCACAAAGTTTATAAAATTTCATTTTTAGCAGAATCAAATTTGCCGAGTTTATATTTTTTGTAATTCTTATGCAGATAACAAGTAAAAAAAATATTCTTTTCAACTTTAAAGTAAACATTACTCATTTTGCTGCTTGACTCCTCTTATTGTGATAAAGTTTTTGCCGAAAATTCAGATTTATTCAGATATTATAATTACGGCATAATTTATTTTTGTAAACCATATTACTACGGTATAAATGACAAGAAAGAAACAGATTAGCATTGAAAAAAGAGCTCAGGTTGAAATTCTTTCGAAAAAGGATATTCTGAACGTGTTATCGCTAAAAAGTTAAGCTTATCAAAAAATGGCGTGTATTATTGCCTTCAACGACTTCGTGAAACTGAGTTAAATATTGATAAAAAAAAGATTTGGTAGGCCCAGAGTAACATCTACTGTAGAGGATAGGCACTTGATCATATATAACAAGTGGAATAGAAGAAAAACCGTTCCGGAATTAACAGTTGAAATGAATTCTACTCGGCAACATCCAGTATCTGTTCATTCTGCTGGGCTTAAAGCCTGTGTAGCAGTTAAGAAACCACTATTAAAGAAGGAGAAGAAGTTGAAACGACTACACTGGGAAGAGCAGCAAAGGAATGGGCTTTAGATGATTGGAAAAAAGTATTATGGACAGATGAATCAAAATTTGAACTGTTTGGAAACGAAGAGTGTTTGTCAGACGAACTTCTTTTGAACTAATGAGTGAAAATTGCGTTGTTCCAACTGCAAAGCAGGGAGGTGGATCTGTAATGGTTTGGGGATGCTTTGAAGGAGTGATAGCTGGAGGCCTTATAGAGATCAAAGGCATAATTCGAAAGGAAGAATATCATTCAATACTGCAGAGGCATGCAATCCCTTCTGGTTGCCGCATTATTGGACAAAAAGGTTTTTCCAACAGGATAACGATCCGAAGCACAGCTCAAAATTATGCCAAAATTATTTGAAATCAAAGGAAAACAATGGAATTTTGACTTCCTCCAAGTGAAATAGTTTGGGATGGAATTGATCATACAGTTCGAAATGAACTTCCTAAAAATGAACAAATGTTGTTTAAATGCTTGCAAGATGCGTGGAAACCACTTTCACCAACTTATTTTTATAAGTTATTAGAAAGAATGCCAAGGATTTGCTCTGCAGTAATAGAATGATGAAAAGAAAATATGAATTAACTTTAATTAAATGTGAAATTACTCTATGTTAATTTTGATTTTAATTATTGTACAATTGTGAGCAACAAAGAAATATATGTATATTTATTCTTCTAAGACATAAAATTCGTTATTTCTTTCTCTTAGAGAATAAATCAAAGTGGCCCCAAACTTATGGTCGGTATTGTATATATATATATATATATATGTATGCATGTATGTATGTGTGTGTGTGTGTGTGTGTGTGTGTACACGAATGTATTTTAATCAGAAAAACAAAAATACGTAAAGAGTGAATACATCACAAACTTCGAAGTTGGCATGCCTTATATCATATGTATATATATATATATATATATATATATATATATATATATACTGCAAAATAGGTATACAATATTGCCAGTTTTATAATTATCAATATAATAAGTTTTCTGTGCGCATTTTTTCATTAATGTTTACCTACTTTTGCAGTTCGTATAGGTGCACACATAAAGAAACACACGCAAACATACGCATATATATATATATATATATATATATATATATATATATATATAATGTGGTCTAAAAGTTGGTGGAATACGTTTGTGTATAGGTTATGTTATTACAATGCTGTTTATTATGACTATGATATTTGTATTCTTGCATACAATAAAATTTATTTTTCAATATAATAATTGTATTAGTAAATAAAATTGCATATGTAATCTCAAAATAAATGTTATCATTTACTGTCGACCTACCTTTGGACCACCCTGTATACGTATATGAATATCATATGTAGAACGTTACCTAAGATGAAGAAAATACAGGACCTTTCGAAATGTTACCCATGAATAAAAAACGAAAATACTTTTCATACACCCTTATACTTAATCTGTAAACATCTGAAAGCAGCTGGCCAATATCATTGAAGTATTTTTCTATGCTGGTAAAATCTATTATTCGTAAAGGTTTTACAGCTTTTGTGCCGATTATTTTCCCCTATTATTAACCCTTTCCCCTAAACATCATTCTCTAAAACAGCCTTAAGCACCTGTCCGACGATTTGAGAATAAAAGAATAAGACTGTCAATTGTTTCGTCTGTCGATAGAAAGGCGTAAACGGACAGGTGTGTATTCGTCTTCATGTAATTGTCTTTTTTCTAGTGTGTGTAATCTTAAAGATTTACTTGATGGAAGTAAGTGTGTTTCAGCAGTTATTTGTCGTTCTGTTTGTATGCAATGGAGAATCGGTGTGCGTAGGTGTTTTTCAGCGTATATGTTTGCTGATGCATCTTCGTGAATGTAATTACTTTTCCGTGTAAATTTCACTCAATTTTCTGCATAGTGTCTACCTTTCTTAGTAAACACCTAGTGCTTGTCTTTACTCCTCTTTCTCACTACACCCTCCATCTGTGTTTATGAAGTGACTCTCTTTCTCTCTTTAACTTCCTCTGCTCTCAACCCTTTTTCTCTTTCTAATCTGTGTGTGTATTTCTCTCCATTTGTAATCCAATCGGACACCATTTTCCTCTTTGTCCTTTCTCTCTTATTAATGTCACAGTATGATATCCCACTTTCTTATATTTCTTTTATGACCCTGTCTCTCCCCATCTTTCTGTCTCTCTCAGTGCATTTTTACTGTATGATCTTTTTCTTTCTTTTCTTTAGTTTCATTATGGGATTTTCTCTCTCCGAATTCTTTTCTCTCTCTACATATACCCCACCTTTTATCTGTCTTTCTACTATTCAAATGCCACATCTTTCATTGTTCCTGTCTTTCTAATACCATTGTATAGTTTAATTCTCCACCTACTTTATTATTGTATCAATTTGTCTCACTGCAATATCAGTAGCCATTGGTGATATCGCGGGCACCATATAACGGCCAACACCGATATTTAAAAGTATTTGAATACGTAGAAGGCGAGATGTCTATTCAACATCGAAAATTGATTATGATCAGAACTATGAATGAAAGTGTTCTTTTACTAACATTTGGATAATATCTATACTGACTAGAACTCCAAATACCCTACTTTTTACATAAAGGAAAACTCGGATGAGCATTATTTAGAATCGTACGAATGTTACAAAAATACCTGACACGTTTCGTCCTTTAAGACTTCCTCAGACTAAAGTGATATTTACATTTTAAGTAGACATGCACACAAACGAGAGTGAATAATGAAATTTTAAACTTCAATTTTTTTTTATATGTGTCCCGGTATATAGACACGCCAAACACATTTATTTATTTTCTTTTTCCTTTTTGGTTATTCGGACTAAACTTTTTATTTTAAACAGTAAGTAACAAGTAACAAGTCGTAGAAAATCGACAAGATCTCTCTAGGTAAAGCCAACTAAACAAGACCTATCTACTCTGTGAATTAAATAAAGTATTTCTCTTAACTATCCTGAAGATTAACCAAAACGACAGATATCTGAAGAAGGATAGAAGGGACAACGGCCGAAACATGGTATTAACAATCCCAAAAATGGAGACATTCGTCCTTGAATAGGCAAAAGTTATCCCCTACTGACTATGGGTTAAATAGCCGGGTAGATTGAGATCTTTTATCATTAGATGAGCCATTCTGTATACCCAACCGTGAAGAAGGAAACATAAAACCGCTCTGTTGTATTTCTCAATATGTCACAGAAATTCGAAGATAATCAAAGAAAAGGAAAATGTAGAGTCATGATCTACGTCCTAATTAGACATGGCATAAAAATATGACCTCGTTCGAGAAGGTGAATTAGGTGATATAATAGTTGCGAATCCTTGGGTCGATTAGTACATATTCAGATATAGGGACTAAAAAAAAGAAAAGAAGAGAAGACGACAGATATCCCTAGACATGGACAGTAAAATGAGAACAATATACCAACATAAATTAGATTAACGGTTCAGTTCGAAATTGCTAGAAGATTATCTGGATTGACATGCTTCTGAAGAAGGCAGGAGTGTGCAACGGCCGAAACGTTGTGAAAGAAACAACAAAGATGAAGAAATTAGTCCGACTAGAAATAAAGCTACTAACTAAATCCAAAACACACACACACACACACACACACACACACACACACACACACACACACACACACACACACACACACACACATATATACATATATATATATATATATATATATATATATATAATTGTTTAATACTTAGTTTTTGGTCCTAATCGGGTTAGACCAGTACACATTTGTATTAAAAATGTTCTATACAATTATTTTGTAGAACTTTTGAATATTTTTCATTTTTAAACGAGTTAGTTCGCTACCTTGGTTTTCACCATGTGTGGTTTCTTCAGGCAATTTTTAATAACATATTTTTATGTTTTATCCTTTATGTATATATATAAATAATTTATATATATATATATATATATATATATATATATATATATAAAGGATAAAACATAAAAGGGTAAGGTCTGCAATTTTTTTTATTAATAGGCTCGATATCAGGGGTCGAGTGTTTGCTTCAGGTCATGTGAGTTGCATGTTGGCAATTTTGCATTATTGGTAGCAATGTCTGTTACTGTTTCTGAGTTGGTGACAATGGTTATATTTTAAATTATTCTAGAGAAAACTGAGTAGAAATAATTGTTAATCTATAGGAAAATTATATAGTTATTATATTTAACATTGTTATTTGTACCTAATTTATATTGTTAACGATTTTTTACTTCTTTGTTGTTGATTATTGATATTGCATATCCTCGAGGTAATATGTAAATTCGTAGTTTGTTAATTTGCTCAGTTTCTCTTTCATTTTTTATATATTTATATTCATTGTTTATTTTTTTACGGCGGCTGATTAGATTTTTGTTTAGTTTTAAGTACTGGCATTGTTAAACGAATGATGTATTATATGCGTTGTAGATAGTGCACATATATTTTACAAGTTAAATGTTTATAGTACTGATATATTGCAAAATATACGTTTATCCGATTGTTTCCCTCTCTGCATTTTTAGGGGATTATTTAGCAATTTGGGTTGGATTGAGAAGGAGATTTCGGTATTTTCTCCTTAGGAAAGAATTCACAGTCTGTAGATTTATTTTGCGCATCTGCCACATTTTCTCTAACATGAACGTAATTGTTCCCATACTGAGACATTTTTGTAAAAATGTGTTCCTGTGTTACACCTTTGAGGGTTTTTTTTTTTAATCATTTCACCCCGAGCAAGGCGGAAATGCCACTGATGTGCAGGGAGCTACATAACTGTAAAAAGATTAATTAGAAAAGAGTGAGAAGTACAAACTAGTTAGAAAGGAGCAATAGAAAGCTGAGACAGCAGGTGCGATGACAGATACATAGGTGGAGAGAAAGGGAAGGTTATACAAGAGCTAGAATCCAGTGGTTAGTAGATGAGTATTGACTTAGCATTTAAATTTCTGGAGGTTGTAGCCGTCAGGAAAGCAAGAATATGGGAGCGAGTTTCACAGGCGGGAAGTGCAAGAGAAGAAGCTGCAGGAGTAGAATTGTCGTCTGCATTTGGCTAACCTAACTGTGAATGGGTGGGACCCAGTTGCCAGTCTGGTTGCACGAGTAAACACCTGTTGAGGAGACATCAGTGACTTAAGTTCGTTGGAGCAGAAGCCATGAAAGTATTTATAGAACAGACAAAGGGAGGCCACATTTCGACGGTGGGGAAGTGGCTGCAGTCGAGCCGCCATATCAGTATCTATCACATTACATACTCTCCTTTGGAGCCTGTCAAAAACACTGAGGAGAACTGCAGGAGCGCCTGACCATAAATGACAGCAGTTCTCCATGCACGGACGGATGGTTGACTTGTATATATGCAGGATGGATTCAGGCGGAAAAAACATCCTGGATCGACATAGTGACCCAACCTTCTTACCAGTAGATTTTGCTATGAATTCAATATAGTGGTTCCATGAAAGCCATGAAAGTATTTATAGAACAGACAAAGGGAGGCCACATTTCGACGGTGGGGAAGTGGCTGAAGTTGAGCCGCCAAGTCGGTACCTATCACATTGCTGATTCTCCTTTGGAGCCTGTCGAGAACACTGAGATGAACAGCAGGGGCGCCTGACCATATATGGCAGCAGTATTCCATGCACGGACGAATGGTTGATTTGTATATATGCAAGATGGATTCAGGCGGGAAAAAATCCTCCAGTCAAAGAAATTTCTTTGAAAAAAGTAAAAAAAAACACTCGTTCAAATAACCATGAAACTTTTAAAATTAGCCACAAAAAATAAAATAATAACAAAATAAAATAAAATCAAAGCAAATCATGACTTACTTTTAAGAATATTTCAAAACTGTTCCCATCCCAAACACACGTCCTCTAATGCCAATAGGTAAAACAATTATTTTATCTTTTTGGCTAGTACATGGGGTATAGGCGAGGGATGGGAGAGTCCACTAACTAGACAATGAACGGACAAAAAAGACGAACAAGGAATTTATCAAAGGACTTTAAAAAAAAGGATAATTTTGTTCTTTTTTTAAGTCCTTTGTTAAATTCCGGCATGAGAGACATCTTCAAGGAAGTGGAGCTGATACAACCACTGTAACATTTACTATAACTAAACTGGCCTTTAAATGTCTTCGTCGTCAATGATGGGAAGAAAAACTGTTGTAACTTATGCTTCTAAAATATAATAATTTTGTCTACATGTACGTGCATGGTATGATTGATTGATTGATTTGATCAACTCTTTATGGGCTATTTAAAGCTGACATATATTTTAGGTTGTAAAAATAATTATTTATTTTGCAAGGGAATCTTGCATTCTTAAATTCGGGGTTAAAAGATGCATTCCTATCTCTCCTGGGGTTATTTTTACGTAAGTGAATGTAACATAACCGACTGAAATTCGAACTCGGCTCGTCGAGTCGCTTTCTATTAAACCACACGCACATCCGTGTATGAAACGTAGCTTTGAGATAAAGTATCTTTCATCGCAATTTTCCATCTGTGAAAATTGAAAAAGAATAACATATTTCAGTTAATACAGACTTTGATCAAATATTCCGAAGAGAGAGAAATATATATTTGTGTGTATAGGAGTAACCTGTTGGATGTGTGGAGGATAAGATGTAGGTGTTCCCACGCGTGGGCTTTTTTCCGTGTTTGAAGGGGCTAATGCCGCGGGTGTATATCGGGTATTAGGCAGAGAATTCAGATTAGTAAGTGAAGGGGCAAGTTGGTCTTAATAATAGAAGGTTGAACAGTACCAAATGACCTGGTGTGAAATGAGATTTTCTTTTATAAGTGCGCATTCGATTCATCAACTCTCCAATACTGATGGGTGAGAAGGTGGCCGATGAAAAGAATGAAGAAGATGATCAACAAGTGTAAAAAATGAGGGTAAAGAGAATAGAAAAACGATCTGGCCAAATGAGAAAAGAAATTTGAGAAGAAAGAAAAAACAAAACAAAAAACAAAAATGAACAGGGAAATATATGAGAAGAAAAAAGCAAAAGAATAATATGAGAAAGAGTTTCAAAGAATGATATTCTTTTCACATTAATGGGAAACAGATTTGGTAAATACAAGGCCGGCGCGTACTACCCCTAAACACCTAATTCTGGGCAGCGCTTTGTGACCTCGCTATCTTGAACATTTGATTGTTTCTGCTTGCAATTATATACGTTAAAAATTAAACTAAGCACAAGGATGAAAGATTTTCGCCGATTCTGACGTCATTCTGTTTTTTTTTTTTGTTTTTTTTGTCATCCAAATCCATGAATTTGTTTTGTTCATGCTAAATCTTAAAAGAAATAAAATAAATTAAAACCTCACTTCATGTGTCTCGACATAGAAGGTGCTTTGGTCAACTAATTTAATTTGATTTAAGGTCACCACATATCTCCAGAGATGCCAACACATTTTCATTCGTCTACAGATTTGTCTTTCTTTCATTATAGCCTGTGGAAGCCAAAGAGAGCAAACGCTCCCGCCGAAACGCCTGCTTATTAATTTTTCCACAAACATACACATATACACATACACACATTTTCGGACACACACACACACACACACACACACACACACATACACACACATATATATATATATAATACACACACTTACTTAAACACACGCAGGAACAGACAACCAAACACACACACACAGATATATATAACTGAAAACAAAATAAAAACCTTTCTTGACGCATTTTGACCTCTGATGAACTTTATCAAGGTAAATGCATGAATTATATTTTGTAACAAGTATTTTTATACAGGAGAAAAAAGGTTATTAGTTTTTCAAAATTTTACAGTTTAAGGACGCTCGTGAATTTATCTGGTCAGTCGAACAGTAAGGCAAACTAATGAAGACGAGAATATTTAAAATCATTCTTAAATTTAAACATTTTTTAAACCAATAACACTTTTGCTCTTGTATATAAATACTTGTTACAAAATAAACAGAATCATTTTCATACCTAATTATCAAATTTTAGCAAAGGATCTGAATGGGGAAAGAAAATGTAAGCCTACACCCAAAGACAGCCTTGCAAAATTCTTCGTCCACCTGATCATTTTTGTTTTTTCTTTTTTGTCAATCACTAAAAGAAAAATATCTTTTAAAAAACAAGGCCCATTTTTGCCTACACGTAGGGGAAATTTTTAAAACCGGATTCCTGCATTTTTACATTTCTTGAAATCAAGGCTGTCATTTTCAAAGATACCAGAGAGTGAAGATGACCAAGAATCTTTTCCAGCGAGCGAAAGAATTTGGAATGCCAAGAAGCAGCATTTCAGAAATCCTCACTAAGTCTCAAAGCACTGAATGTGGTTTTAATTAACCAAACTATGGTCGCCTTCAAAAGACTGATCTGGACTGCAAACAGGTCAGTAATCGAAGCCTGAGAGACAAGTGATTTGATGAGGGTAACTTGTTAGCTAAGTGCATCTTTTAATAACGTAGATTGACGAGATTCATTTCAAAGAAAAAAACAAGTTCTAATCAAAAAGTGTTTGAAGGCTGCGTTAGGCTTGTCAAAATTGTATGAAATTTTGGATGATGCAGATGCTTGGAATAAGATCATATTTAGCGATGAAACAAGAGCATTATTTGTTAGAGGGTCGACAGAAAAAGCGAAATGATCTATGGTACATACCGAAAACAGTGAAATTTTGGGGGTTAGAGGTTGATGCTTTAGGGTTGCATAAAAAAGTTGATTCAAGAAAGTTGTTTAAAATTGGTAATAGTTGAATAGTACCACAAATACATACGGTTACTGAAGGAACATTTAATAGCAGACTTAGTTGAGGTTGAAACGTTTTAGCATGACGGAGATTAAAACTGCCTAAAGCACAACAACGATTGATTGTTTAATGTGTCACTGTATTGAAAGACTTGCCAGATTAGAACCTCGATCTAAATCAGTTTTGAAGTTCCCATGACGTTCTTAACTTAAAGCCAAGTCATAGTGAAACCTCGGCTTAATAAATTCTAAAGGGAATGCAGAGATTAAAAACATAATTAACTGAGCTCGAAATGTTAATCCTTTTCACATTATTATTTTTTCAATTAATTCATAAGTTTGCTGAGCTTCGGATCAATCAATTCACTCCTCGTTAACAAGGGTGTATGACTTGCCCTTAAGTAAACAATATCATAGGTTCCTATCGATCTTTTTCAGTTTCCATATTCGTTTCACTTTTGTTAATCGCTGGAGCTATTAAATATATCCCTTAATCTATCTAATGATTCTGACGTTTGTTCTAAAAGCTTCAGCATTACGAACTGTCTCTTAATTTCAGATTTCAATATTCAAGAGATTTAACTCATTTTCACAAAACGAAACGCTTCTGTCCCAACTGTCATCATTTAGCAAATAAACATCTAGATTCCAGATAAGTATATATTTCAAAGGCCGATAAAAAACATAGCTAAGAATGTGAGACCTTGTGTATATACAGATATAGTGTAAGGTCGGTTAAAGCGGAATTGGTGGGCGATATTAAAATTGCCGCTGATTCTGTTACGTCCACTTTTGCGCTATTCATTTGATTATTACAGCATGTATTTGCAACTCAAAATCTATTGATTCTAGCGATCGTGTGACAACAAACCGTATAACACTTGCAACACTATCTTTTAGCTTTCATTTAGATACTTTCAAATATCCTTAGTGTTTTTATAAGAAATTTATACTTAACATCAGGAAGAGACAACAGAAATTTCTGAGACATATAATGCCGTAGGATGACTTGAAAAATCTGATACACACAGAAGAGATAGAGAGAAAAAGTAACGAGGCAATTAACTCGAGACATACTTGATAGGCTTATGCAAATGAATAGCAGAACAGAGTTTGGATTAAATAACAAGATAAAAGGTATTTAGAAGTACAAAGGAATGTGAAGTGACATGGTCGCCTATGCCCGAAAAGAACACGTCACATAAAAGAATAAAAATTTTCTGTTTTGCAAAGTACTTTCGGTCAGCTACGGAATTGTCCGTAACACTTCGTATAATAGTCATCTACATAAAGTTTCAAATTCATTTATTTTTTTTTATATTGTCGCAAATACAAAATATTATTCTTCATGGTTTTTCACATTAGTAGTTTATGACGTGTGAATATTTTAACGGTTATCAGCTCTCTAAGTTATATCGGCTAGCCGGGTTCAAATCCCAATCGAGGCTTTCACATTAATACTATTAGGAAATCTATTTCTACTTTCTATATTAGATAAATAGGTAGACTTGGAACTCTAAATCTGAGTGGCAACTAATCTTGGAAAAAAAACTTTTCTGAATTTCAAACTTTTGATATGGTAACGGGAAAACACTATTGTCTTTTATGACAATTCATGATTATAGAAAAGTAATATTATATATATATATATATATATATATATATATATATATATAGTGCTGAGTTGTGATGATGCTTCGTGCCAAGATTGCTGTTTCTTCAGTGATTTACTGATAAAAAGATATTTTGTTAAGCAGTTTTTGCCCGTAAAGTGCTCGATATCGAGCTTGAAATAGAGCATCAATAGCATGATGTGTAGAAGCTTGTCACTAAACTGAGCAGAGTCATGCTGAATTTGAAGTTTCGTCAGGGAACCACTATGATTCTCTCACTCCTCAGGTTGTTTATATCAATCTACATTTGTGTCACGATATTATTCTCATTTATAAAGAGCTCGGTGTAATTTAATAATTTCTTTTTAGTTTATTCTATTATTTGTTGGTGAATGATTTATTTTATTGCTTTTAATTATGTGAACTGCCTTTTAGCGAGCGTGTATGTGTGTCCTCTTAATGAATTCGTCTTTTCTTGTCATTTTGGTTGATTTTTTTCTTACCCTTTTTGTAAAAAGAAGCAAAAGAAAAAAAGCACTGAGAAGTGAAGAATGGTGTCTTCACAAAACTTCGAAGTTGGTATGACTCTGCTCAGTTAAATGAAAAAATTCTCTACATTAATCACACACGCACACACAAACATATATATATATATATATATAATGTAATTTGTTTTTTATTTAAAATTAACAGTTTACATTGCGACATGGAAATTTCTATATTTGAAGAATTTTACCTTTTTTCATCAGACAATGTCAGCTCATTGTTGTGAAAGTGATTATATATATATATATATATATATATATATATATATATATATATATATATATAAAATAAAAACGTATAGATATACGTTTGCATATAAAATGCACATACATATATGTGTGTGTCTGCGTGAGTTTTTATGTTAATGGTACCTAAGACACCCTATTTTTATGTATTTAATTTAATGTCATTTTGTCATTGTATGTACACACACACACACACACACACAATAAAAAGAGAAATTCTGTGTTACTTACTGGTTCCATATAATATTCGACAAAATATACTAGTGGTTTTCGCATTTTAAATTTTAAAAAAATGTCACCATATTTTTTTACAATAAATATTCCCAGGAAACCGAGCACCTAATTAATTCATTTCAACTGAAATCTTTCCAGGTTCTATTTTCCATGAAAAGATGTGTCCTTAATCATCAAATTTATTCCGTTGACAAAACAGACAACAAATATTCAACGAAACCTCTCCCTCATTATATATATATATATATATATATATATATATATATATATATATCATTTATTTTGTTTAGTTGTCTTTCAGACTTCAAGAAGGATAACACTTATCAACGCCCACTATTAGTAAAAAGAAGTACTCTGTATATTCTTAGCCTCTACTAAAAGAAAGAAAAAACAAACACTGCCAAAATAAGCAATAAATGTCCTCCGTTTCCCTTCACCAGCCATTTCATTTCACAAACCAAACAAAACGATAAAAAACTGGGTGAATATAATGTAAAAAATACAGCTCGAAAACAGTCCCTCCTTTCAGTGTAGGAAAAAAAACTATCGTGACCTCTTCTTTACAATGAGGTAAAAAAAGAACATTTTTTTGAACGATAAAAATTCCATTATTGACGTGAAGTAATACAAAGAGTCTTCAACAAATGTTGGAAAGTTTACAAACATTAACTCTTTCTTTGCCGACAGTTCGCTTCCTTTCATTTGTCATAGCAAACATTCAACTTAAACATTTTATTAATATGGATTCAAGTAGAGATATTTTATAAAAAGACGTAAGTCGATCTCAGCGACAATCACGTCTTCAACGTCATTTCTCAGTAGTAATATCAAGTCTACGGTTAGAAAAAAAATGATTTGAAGAAGAAGGAATTAACTGCAATTAAAATAATAATTTTTAAAGACCAGGAAAAACATTTACTATTTTTCAGGCTACATTTTTGTACAAATTCATCAGTAATAACATACGTTTGTTACAATACTAAATGACACTTGCAGAATCATGGGTGAATATGATTATACAGATGTGCATCTTGTGTGGTTTATGTATTTTTCTGTTTTGAATAATATTTTGTGATTGTTAAATCTTTGTCTCCAATGTAAATTTTTTCTCATGTGTTAATTTTATTTGGTGCGGTAGATTTATATATCATATTTTTGGATAGACCTTTGTGGCTCTGTGGAGATTTGCTTTTTTTTTTTTTTTTTTTTTTTTTTTTATAAGCGTTTCACCCCGAGCAAGGCATGTCACTACCACTACTGTGCAGGGGGCTACGTAGAGAGGAGAAAGGCTGGTTAAATATAGGACATAACAGAGGGTGGGTGATAGGCGGGTGAGGATACCGAGAATGAGGGTTGGGTAGATGAGAGTGTTGTGAGAATAGTTGGGAGTTAGTGTGATAGGAGGTGTCTATTGACCCTACATTTAAACACCTGGAGATTGTAACTGTCGGGAAAGCAGACTTGTGGAAGGGAGTTCCACAGGCGGGAAGCGCGAGAAAAGAAGCTGTTGGAGTAGAATTTACGGTTACATCTTATTTGTGTAACTGTAAAAGGGTGGGACCTAGTTGCTAATCTAGTATCTCGTGTAAATTCGTGCTTGGGCGGCACCAGTGATCTAAGCTCATCGGAGCAGAAGCCATGAAAGTACTTGTAGAAGAGGCACAGGGAAGCTACATCACGCCGGTGTGAGAGGGGCTGCAGCCGGTCTGCCAAGTTAGTATCAACCACGTTACAGATCCTCCTTTGTATTTTGTCAAGAAGCCCAAGGAGAGCAGCAGGGGCACCCGACCAGATATGCATTGACAATTAGATTTATTGGTGTTGTTTTGTTGGTTTATGTTGTTGTAATTGGTTCTTTTGAGTATTTTTTAAATTGTCATTGGTTATTATTTTCTCCATGTCATTCATGCAGCTGTAACTGATTTTGACTGTTTTCGTTGATGATTTTTGAAAGGTGTGTTTCGGGGATTTTTCAGGAAAACTTCCCGGTTTTGAACATCAAGTATTACGTGTATCGGTTTACGCATTCGAGTCATCTTAATGAAGAAAATATTATTCAGTAGGGTTCGAACCTGTGTTCTCTTTTTCTCGGAGAAATCGCCCTTTGATCCAATAAGCTTTATACCTCTCAGATGAGGGGTTTGTCATTTCTCAGGAATGTTGTATTTATCTTTTTAAATAATGCACATCTTTACATAAGTCAGTTAAGTGCCATACGTGATAGACGCCTGGGCGATCATATCTCTTTTGAGACATGACTGACTGGACAGAAGATTTTCCCGCAGTCTGTTGGCAATATTTTCTGGTTGCCATCCAAGACTACAGAACCTAATCTGTCTTGTCATTTAATCCATAGCTGGAGGAAAGAGACGGATTAATAAATCTTATCAGAGTATTTTCGCGTAAATGAATGGAACGAATTCAACTGGAATTCGAACTCGGCTCTCCGATTTCCCGAGCCAATATTTACTGCCCCACAGTGTATAGATGTTATAAACACTGTTTAGAACTCTTCTGCTGAAACACTATTGTTCACTAAGATAACGTTTGAAGTAATATTAAATAATAAAAACTTGTTGTGGGCTTGTTGGTATCAGACATAAAAACACAAAGAAGGAATAATATTAAATAAATATATTTAACTAAAAAACAGTAGTATAAACATATAGCGGTGAGAGATTATTAGAGCGACTGTTAGTCAGGTTATCAGAATTATCTGCTGGAATAGATTCCACTGTCACTCTCTGGTAAGCAGAACAACTGCTTATATACAGTTTAGTTTATGCGTCATATGGGTAAGTCCCTATGACTATACTAATGTTTTTACGTTAACCTAGAGACTTCTTAGATGGAGTATAGAGCAACAGAATCACGCACTAAACACCGAACAGATTTTGAATTCAGAATTGTTTTTCACTTCGAATGTTTGCTAATCTTATCAAGAGAAGTCAGTCTGCCCAGCTAATAAACCTTAACGAGTATGATAAAGGAACATACTGGATTCGTGCATTTTCAACCTCATTATATATATATATATATATATATATATATATATATACTAGCAGAATAGCCCGGCATTGCTCGGGTGTAATGAAAGCTTTAAAACTAATCCATGGTCCTGGATCTCAGACTCTTTGGACGTTGGTACGAAAGACTAAAAACCAATAGTTGTTTCCAGTTAAAGCGAAACCGTAGACTGAAAGAAAAATGAATGGATGTAAGTCAAATTTTGATTTCCTGGTATCGATATCAAATAAGTTTTTTTCGTCGGATACTGAATTTTGAAATAAGTCCTCTGAGTAAATGGTATCATGGCTGAGACTAAGAACTACAATTATACCTACTTAGAGCCAAACGCCAAGCAAAAAGTAAAATAAAAGGGCCGAAAAAATACAGACGTACAGAGAGACACACAAACATCTTGCCCTTTATATATATATATATAATCGATTTTCTGCACTATTGCAAGAACTGCAACCTTGAAACTTCTGAATATCGTTTCTTATGTCTTTGTCTATGAGTGTATCCTTCTATAACCCGATTTTATTGATTATCGATTTTCGATATTTATCGGAGGTACCTCGACACAAAACTTAGCTAAGAACACTCGCAGACGCTTATAGTACAGCTGTGTAAATTTTCAAGAAAATCGGTTCAGCTGTTTCGGAGTCTATAGGTAACGGAGACACAGACACACTGACACACACACACACATACACACACAAAGTTCCATTTATAAATAAGTTCTTATATATATATATATATATATATATATATAGTGACGTAAACTTAATAAGCATACATATGAGGAGGTTGTACATATGTATAGTATTATTATCAAGTGTTAATAAAACAATGCTCAATGTATAAACAGATCTGTATTTTATACATATATTAATAAATATACATATTATCCTACGCCTATGGTATGACTCGGAGTTTCATGCGTTATACAATCATCAGGTGCATGTTTCAAACTGATAGGTTAATAGATTTGAATTTAATTTCACTCGATGTTCATAGGAATTAAATCTTAAAAAATAAGTTACTACTGTTCTAATAACAAGATTAAAAAGTTAAATATTCTAAGGTTACATGTGGATAAAAACTTTGAATTTAAATGAAAAATTAAAATTAAAATTAAAGTAATCATAATAAACTGCAGGGAGAAGAAATCAAAGGGGCTTAAATCATGAGCCTTAAAAATTTAAATATTCAAATATTACATCCACATAAGAATGTAGGGGAAATTAGAATTTAAACATTTTAAATAAAATTAAAAATAAGATAAGATAAAATAATAATGAAAAGAAAAATTAGGAGGTAAAATTTAGAATTAAGAATTAAAGGTTTTATTTTTTCGACAGTTGCAATTATTTTAGAAGGGTCATCATTGCTATTATTTGGGTGACGGATATTTTTCATGGATCAAACACTTATTTGATATCATAGCATTATGCTGTGAAATATATTTATCTATGTTTTTAACGCAACTATAACTAACTTTGACATTGGTTTTGTTTTTAAATTAAATACGTTAAATACATTAACGCCTTTGAGAAAAGAAAACTTAACACTAGTTTAGAAAACTCTGTTAAAAACGAGGTAGGCAGAAATAAACATAAATCACATAAACGTAACGTTATTTGGTTTCATCCACCCTTCAATCGTAACGACGAAACTAACATTGGTAAACTCTTCCTTAACTTAATTCATAAATATTTCTATCATTCACCCACACTAAAAAAAATCTTCAACAAAAACAATGTCAAAGTTAATTATAGTTGTGTTAAAAACATAGATCAATATATTTCACAACATATGAAATTATATCAAATAAATATTTGACCCACATAAACAACACCCGTCATCCAACTAATAGCATAAATGACCCTTCTAAAAATAATTGGAACTGCCGAAAAAAAAACCCTGCCAACTGAATAGCCAATGTATGTCAGATAGTATTGTTTATAGAGCTCGAATTCATTCGGATGATAATGATATTAAGTTTTACTTTTGAAGCACTTCTAACAGGTGAAAGATAAGATTTAATAACCACATATTGTCTTTAAACAACAGTAAATACAGCAAAAGTACTGCTTTATCCATACCTTGCTGGAAATTAAAAACAACAGTAAGAACCCAATTATTACTTGGAATATCATAGCTAAATTCAAACACAAGGGAAAGGAAGCAAAGTAATCTATGCCTTTTAGAAAAACCTGTCATCTTAAACGATATCAAGAATCCAAATTTGCTTAATAAAAAAATGATTTAATGATCACACGCAGTGATAGAAAAAATACTTACTAAAATTCTTCGGCCTAGATTGATATAGATTCCTCTTTACGTTTCTTTCTTTCTTTCTTTCCTCCGCAATATTATTTTAACAATTATGAATTAAGCAACTTTTATTTTTGTTCCTTACATTTTTCTATTTTTTTTGCTCCAATCTTATTTTTCTCTTTATTTCAAATTCAATGTAATATTTAAATATTTAACTTTTTAAAACACATGATTTATGCCTCTTTGATTTTTCTCCCTGCATTTTGTTATTTTTACTTTTAATTTTAAATTTTAACTTGAAATTTTAAATGTTTACCTACATGTAACCATAGAATATTTAAATTTTAAATCTTGTTATTAAAACAGCAGTACTTAACTTTATAAGATTTAATTTCCATGAACATCGAATGAACTTAAATCCAAATCTACTAAACAGTCAATTTGAAATATGCACCTAATGATTGCATAATGCATGAAACTCCGAGTCGTGCTATAGACGTTCGATAATATATATATATATATATATATATATATATATATATATATATATATTACTGGCGTATGATACATAATACGCTAAAAGTCTGCCTCCTGCTACCAAGCGCCCCTAGCTCAGAAGTTGAATCGCCGACTGACGCCAAATCGGTCGGATTTCAATCTTGGGTTAAAAGCAATACGATGTCTAACCGTACTGATGAGCTGTGATACAGCGAAACAGATCTGTCTGCGGATGACTATATATATATATATATAGAGAGAGAGAGAGTGAGAGAGAGAGAGAGAGAGAGAGAGACATACGGATACATTTCTCTTCATACATTGACCACTGTTTATTAACACCTGAATAGTAATACAATAATACTATACTTATGAACACCCTCCTCATATGTATATTTATTAATTTTACTTCACCATATATATATATATATATATATATATATATATATATATATATATATATAAACAGAAGCTCTCCTACATAATAAAATATATAACATTCTGTCACATTATAATAATAATTTCCAGTTCGGAAAATCTCGTCAATATGAACAAAGAAGAAGGTATTTTCGTGAATATCATTATGGATTACAGATTAAGTAAAATGTTATATAAATATAAGGATGTTACCTGGGCATTGAGAAAACAATATTAATTACAATATTAAGGTAAAAGTCGGACTTATTATCACGATGCTAACAGAGCAGTTATGATTAAACTGTAAGAGCAGAAAGAAAACTGATGCGAACAGAGCCAACCTTCAATCATGTGACCAGAAGAATACTAACTATAAGCACGCCTGAGCAGAAAGCCGAGTGACAACTTTAAAGATTTGTTATGGTGAAAGATCGGAGAAAGTTTGGCATTCCATCGTATAATGCATGTTAATTACTCTTAACCCTCTAGGGCCATTCGTATCATATTTGATACAGTATTTCCCTATAAGGAAACATTTGGTATTTCCCTATAAGGAAACATTTGGTATTCATTGACTGAGCAGTCAGTACTGCTTTCATTTGAAATTTATAAAATATTTCTCTTAAAAAAATTTTCAGGAAAATATTTCTTTCAAGGCTTGTTTTCATACTGAATCAAATATGATACGAATGGCCCTAGAGGGTTAAATAGCAAAGAACAATCGCGCCAATCATGAGTTTTTCGGTTTCAACTTCTAAAACAATTGTTAGTCACAACAAAATATAACTACGACGTTCTTACACACAGGAAAATCAAATCCTCGTGGGGTTTTAATTACCCACAAAGTTAATTTTTCAGAATATATAAATAAGTATTAGAAAATATAAAAAAGCTTTTGTTCTGAATTTAAAAATGAATTTTATATCTCAGATGATAATTGACAAAAAACGACTTTTCTTCTGGACAAGAGCGCAAATACTTTTTATATTTTCAGTATTCCATATATTTGTTGTTCGAATTCACATTTTAGGCTCTGATTCAGAAACTTCACGTACAACGTAAAATTCAGATATGAATGATTTAACTACATTTTCCGATTACTGTTTTATTCCATGATTTTCGGTATGTTGTCTTTATTTATGTAGTTATTAAAACAGCGTCTTTAGTCTTCCACGAGTCTATACTGAACGAGTGTATCTGGAATTAGTCTGGTAAACCCGCGGAATGGCAAATTGCAATCCGACCTCAGAGATGATGCCCCTGGGCTAAACAAAACTTATCCCGATATTTCTTTTTTTTAATCATTCCACTCCAACAATGTGATATAGCCACTAGCATGCAATGAGTAACTACAAGGGATTTAGATAACATTAGTGAAGGAAAACAACAATAAAATCTCAGGAAGAGAAAATATTGCTATTGACATTGCATTTAAACCTTGGAATATTCTAGTTAGCAGTGAAGTAAAAACACCGGAGGTGAGTTCCACTGGTAAGAAATTTAAGAAAAGAAACAATTTGTTGAAAGCTTGCAATTGGATTTTGCTATATTAACAGTAAAACTATGAGATCTATTTGCTAATTTAAATGAACAATTAGATATTGCTATTTCAACAGTAAAACTATGAGACCTATTTGCTAATTTAAAGGGACAATTAGATTTTGCTATTTCAACAGTAAAACTATGAGACCTATTTGCTAATCTAAAGGAACAATTAAACTTTTCTATTTCAAAAATAAAACTATGAGACCTATTTGCTAATCTAAAGGAACAATTGGATTTTGCTATTTCAACAGTTAAACTATGAGACCTATTTGCTAATCTAAAGGAACAATTGGATTTTTCTATTTCAAAAATAAAACTATGAGACCTATTTGCTAATCTAAAGAAACGATTAGATTTTGCTATTTCAACAGTTAACCTATGAGACCTATTTGCTAATCTAAAGGAACAATTGGATTTTTCTATTTTAAAAATAAAACTATGAGCCCTATTTGCTAATCTAAAGGAACAATTAAATTTTTCTATTTCAAAAATAAAACTATAAGACCTATTTGCTAATCTAAAGAAACAATTAGATTTTGCTATTTCAACAGTAAAACTATGAGACCTATTTGCTAATCTAAAAGACTATTTAAATTTATGCAGTCGATGCTATGAGGAGAGCACAGAACAAATACATGAAAATATTTGTAGAAAAGTCAGAGAGAAGTGACGTCACGGCGGTGGGAAAATGACTGAAGTCGAGATGTCAGTTCATAACCGATCACATTTGGATATTGTCGGGAATCCCGAAATATATAGCCGGAGCACCAGACCGCCTGTGGATGTATGCCAACACAGGTCAATGTATAAACGAATTGTATATATAGAAATGTTCAAGATGGATTCTGGCGAGAAAAAATTTCTGCCACGACACAGTGAATAAATTTTCTAGCAGCAGACTTAGCAATTAATTCAATATAATCACTTTACTTCATGTCAGGAGAAAAAGTGAGCCCAAGTAAGTTTTATGAATTGCTCTTCTGGAGGTTAGCATCAGACGGTATGACGGAGGGCAAAAATCATTCTTCATGATGATTAAAAGAGAGCAGTTTCCTTTTAGAGGCGTTACATTTTAAAAGCTATTTCTTGCCGTTGTTTGGAGGCGAAACTATTCAGAGTGACACGTTTATAAGCGTAGAGATATTATGTATTCTCCAGTAGGAATTTGCATGTGAATAGTTACCTAAAATATTAACAGATAAAACTTTGTTTAGGTTTGTGGTTTTCTGAAAGGAATTATTTTCATTGATACTTTTATTTGACAGACTATTGCCACCGTTATAATTATTTTTCGGCCGATATACTCTTTTGCTTTCTGAGGGTGCATATTGTATTACCGCTTTAAATTCTCTTTTAATTTTCTATCTTTTATCTCTTCAAGGAGAATATAAAAGTCATGTACACTAGCATAGTCGGAAAAAGAGACATAATGTTTCTTACGGACTGTTCATTTTTATTTGATGAACGGAAAAGTAATGCAAAATAATGCGAACTGAATTTACAATCAACGAGGCGAGTAGAATGTAACAGAAAACAAAGAAAGATATAAAGGAGAATACAACAATTATCTTGGAAATATGTAGTGACCTTGCAAAATCAGAAAGCATAGAAAATAAGATGTTTATCAATTGAACTATTTACATTTAGATTAAAGAATCGTTCAACCATCATTTCTACAGTTTGGATTATGAGATCGGTTTGAAATAAAACCTAAAATATTACACACACACACACACACACACACACACACAGAGGCACACACATACATATTTACTACGAAAGTGGATACCCGTATTTGACAAAACAGTTGTTGTTTTTTAAACAGTATTTATTTCACCTACAGGTATGAAAATTTGGAAAACTTAATAAAAGAACGTGCCTTATTAATATACACACACACACACACACACACACACACACACACACACACACACACACACACACACACATTAATGTATAATTAAAAGCAACAATGGAGATTTTATTAAGTTTTATTTAATTTTACCTGCATTATTTTCAAATGGCTAAGGAAGTAGCTGAAAGCGCATAGGATAATGGAGGATTTGGAATGATTTGTTTTCCCTTACACTCACAAAACGGAAAAATGTAAGAACGCTGGAAAAACTATATATTAAACAAATAAAATTTGCCTTGTCCGTCCTATTTAAAAATATATATATAATTAATTAGTTTTCGGTCATAACTAAATTAGACCAAGTTTATTAAATTAGACCAAATTTATTAAAAATAATCAAAACAGTTATATTGTAGAACTTTTGAATATTTTTTTTATTTGGAAATTAGTTATTTCTGCGGCCTAGGTTTCTACTTTTCGATATCTTCAGGGGATTTACAATAACAAAATATTTTCAATAACGAATATATATATATATATATATATATATATTCAGGCTATTTGCAATAATTTAATACATATATCTAAAATAATTAATAATAATATTAATATTAATTAATATTATAATATATATATATATATATATATATATATATATATATTTGTCAGTACTTTATTATTATCATTACAAACGTTATATATCGAAAGTTTAATTAAACAAAATGTCTACTCAAACATGTATCCGCAAAATCATTTAGAAATGTTTTATTTTTACCATAATTTTGAACATTTAATTTCCATATCTAATTTTATTATTTTTCAGATTGTTAACCATGGCAGAAAAACTAACAATTCCACAAAGAGTTGAACGTGTCTCCCGAGAATATAAGAGTTGACAGAAAAAATAGGGTTAGGACATGTGCCTCCCGAGCAAGGGAGTGTTTGGAAGGGGTGGGGATCGTATGTCGAGCACTTATCGTCAACTCTAAATAGTTATATAATTAATTTACATAAAGAAGTCAATTGTCATATGTAAACTTAAGTTGTTATATAGTAAATCGTCTGTGGGTTCAGACATATTAACCACCAAACACACACACACACACACAGACACACACAGAGACGCAGACACACGCAGAGACACACACACACACACACATACATATATATATATATATTTATATATAAGTTGCATATTTACATTTAGACATATTTTATTGAATAATATAGATATTTCATATATATTTATTTTATACTGATCCTTTCTAGTGCTCTAATCACTTTCTTAATGTAAAGATGGAATACATCAAGGAAGGTGGCGTAGTTATTTTCTACCCCAGTACTTTGGATCTTTCCCAAGGTCTTCCTCAGTTGAAGTGCATGTAACAATCATGTAATGACATTTGAATGCTACCAATTTCCGATTTGCGGCCTTATATTGAAACGCCTGTTTTACAAAAATCCCATAGATACAACGAATTAATAGAAAGTTTTTATATAATTATAACAGAGAGTTTTTGTACGCATTTTCTTTTCTAAATTCACCATCACAACGAAATGCAGATAACATCACAGTTACAATAAGTTTGATTTTGTGATTTACCCCAAAGGATGATCTTGGGGAAGATCGAAAGTACATGGATAGAAAACAAAAAAACTACTGTGCCTTTCTTGATCAATTCTATCTTCACATTAAAAATATAATTAGAGAACTAGGTAAAATAAGTATAAAACTGAATAGAAATATATCATCGATATTCTTCAATGAAACATGAAACAACGAAACATGAATATATATATATATATATATATATATATATATATATATGTATATATATATATGTATATATATATTCAACGTTTCTACTAGTTTTCATACATACTACATGTGTGTATGTATATGTATTATATATATTATGCGTATAACACCCATAAAGTGTGAAGCAAACGTTCCAGACCATACAGGATAATTAATTAATCATGATTTAAATGTCTAATAATTTTGATGTTTTCTTATTTTGTAGAAACAGTTATGATGAAGTATTTTTTTCCTGTAGGCTTATTTGAAATTAGTTGTTGATCAGATGCGCCCAAGAAATATTGAGACACTTAAAGAAAGAATTAAATATGAATGCAGTGAAAGGAAAAGGAATCTCTCTGATGTGTTAATGATCCTGCAGGCACATAAATGAAATGTGTTTTGGGACCTAGATGCCAGTCTTGTAGGATGAGTACATTCATAAGTTCGAGGAACCATTGAAAAAAGCTCGTCAGTGCCGTTGCCATGAAAATACCTGTTGAAAAGACAGAGAGAAGCCACATCACGTCGGTGAGAAAGTTATTGAAAGCGAGTAGCTAAGTCCGGATTGATTGTATTGCAATTCCTTCTGTCGAGAACCCCAAAATCAATAGCAGGAGCAAATGACTAGATCTGGCAACAGACGAATGGTAGATTTATAAATGTGCAAAATAGATTCTGACGAGAAAAAACTTCCTGGCTCGACACAGTGAACCAAACGTTCTGGCAGTAGATGCAGCTACGGATTCAATGTCAGTCAGTTAAGTCCCATACGTGATACACTCTTTGGGCGATCAGGTCTTGAAAGAGACATGACTGACTAGGCAGATCATCCCGTGGTAGATTGCCATTGCATTCTTCGGTAGACTGGTTGCCAGCCAAGGCTATAAAACCCAATCTGTCCTATTATTTGACACATAACTGGAGGAAAGAGACGATTAATACTTTTCCCAAGAGTATTTTTGCGTAAGTGAATGCCCTGAATTCAACTGGAATTCATAGTCATTCCATTTGAAGACATTTGTGAGAGTAAAGCCAAGGAGGCGAAGTGGGTTGCTCATTAGGAGACTAGCGTCAGCCATTCTGGATGGTAGGTAAGAAAGTTTCTCTGTTGTGGTTAAAGGAGAGCAGTTTTGTTTTGAGGCATTAAAATTAACGAGCCATTTCTTACACCAGTCAATCACAGATTGTAGGTCCTTTTGAAGGGCAGTAGCCAGGTTTAATTCGTCAGCCTTAATAAATTTCTCATTGATAGGGGTGTAAATAGTGGTGTCATCTGCATAGATGGCTACTTGAGAACTGATTACATTAAGAAAGTCATTGATGAAGATCAGAAAAAGCGTAAGATTTATAATAGAGCCTTGAGTGACGCTCGCATTCGTATCAAAGGCTCCTGAAATTTTGCCCTTTCAAAACAAATTTCATTTCACGATTTGATAGAAACGAATGGATTAGATCAAACAAGAAATACATAGCTTTGGAGCTTGCTGAGAAGGTCAGTATGCCAAAAGGTTTCGATATATCGAGAGCAACACGTCGGTCTTTGCCATTCTTATCAAGAGCCTGTTAATTGGAGTAGATAGACTAAACTATCGCCCAGTTCACACTTCACCGACATCTATTGAACAGGTAAAGAGGCTCATCCCTTGTTCCCTGTTTAGGATGTAGTTTCCGGCTTTCTCTTTTCCAATCTTTCCACTCTTTTCTTTTTTTTTCAGTCGGAGTAGATAGACTAAACTATCGCCCGGTTCACACTCCACCTACATCTATTGAACAGGTAAAGAGGCTCATCCCTTGTTCCCTGTTTAGGATGTGGTTTCCGGCTTTCTCTTTTCCAATCTTTTCACTCTTACATAGCCCCCTGCGCATCAGTGACGTTACTGCCCTGCTCGGGGTGACATGATTAAAAAAATATATATTCAGTGATGGTCGTTAGCATATCAGCGGTAGACCTGGTGAAACGGAAGCCATAGTGTTTTTCAGAGAGAAGGCTGTAACAAGTGAGATGCCTAACTAATTCAGCATTGATAATAGTCCCGAATATCTTTCCAAAAAGATGTCAGAGGCTAATAGGGTGATAAGTAGAGAGGTCAGATGGTTCCACAGAGTTCTTAAAAACAGAAACTACAGATGAAGAGTTCCAACAAGCAGGAAAGCAGGAAACAGTAAAGCATTATTTATAGAGTTTGGAGAGAACTATAATCAGCTTAGGGCACATTCTTTTAGGACGAAGATTGAAATCTCATGACGTCCGCTTGCTTTATGGGAGAGAAGCTTAGAATTTATTTTAGAGACCAGAAATTGGGTTATATATATATATACAGTGTGTGTGTGTGTGTGTGTGTGTGTGTGTGAGAGAGAGAGAGAGAGAGAGAGAGAGAGAGATGTATTAAATATTTTATGTAAAATTTCTGCGTAGGCATGCGTTCTCCCTAAAATAAATTTAGAAAATAGATTTTTTGTGAACTTCATTTAATCAAAGTATCTCTAGCAGTATATCTATCTGTAATCAATAAAATGCCTATGGACTTTGTGTAATTTAATATTTTACAGGTAATTTGCAATGCTCTTCAAGTAGTAGAACTCTGGCAGATCCGATGTGACGCTTGTTTGCATAACTCAAGTTGGGCTTTCGAATCAGAAAATAAATTAATTCCAACTTCATGCATCTTTTTTGGCTTTAGTATAACAGATAGAAAGAAAAATAAAAACATCGAGTAAAATGACATTCTTCATTTATACGAGCGGGATTTTACAAGTCTAAGATTGAAATGAAAACAGATTTAAAAAGAAAAAAATGGCTCAAATTTTAGGAAGCAGTTCGGTTCAAAATATTCTGCAATCGGGCATAGATATGTATATTAGTTGAAATAAATTTGTCTCTTTAACTAAGCAGGCGCATGACGACTTTGAAGTTTCATGAGGAGATCTTTATAACATCTTCATTCATCTGGGTGTTTTTCTTTTTAAGTGGAAACATCATAATAGTGTCCTCACGAAACTTCGAAGTCGGCATGAACCTGCACAGTTAAACTTAATTCATTGCGCAAAAATTACAAACCTTATATCGCCATCCCGATATCAAGCATATAACGATAAAAAAACCTGCTTGCCAAAATATATTTTATCAGTAAAACTACTGAAAAAACAAAACTCTTGACGCTCAAATCTCACATTTTATATATTTTATCAGTAAAACTACTGAAAAAACACAACTCTTGACGCTCAAATCTCACACAACTCAACAATATATATATATATATATATATATATATATATATATGTGTGTGTGTGTGTGTGTGTGTGTGTGTGCTTGTTATATATGTTATGTCTCGGTGTTTTCTTATTCATATAGAACTTGATTGGATTTGACATTTTGGAGGAGTGGTCTTATTTGCAATTGGTTGGTTTTCTTTATATTTTTAAATAATTTTATTGTGCAGTTTGAGTTCTTTTTATTGCTTTTTAACGCTTTTTATTACTTTTTAATGTGCGCGTGTGTGTGTGTTCATTTAATGGCTTTGTATTGAATAGGTGTCCACTTAATTGAGCTTTTAGTTGTTCTCTTCTTGTTGTTTAGGTTGGGCTCTTTATTTTATTGACTTTTTCATTGGTTTGAAGTTTTTTTACCGTGTTAGTATCTTTTACCTCATAGGGTTTTTTTTTAGGTCCCAGTGTGTGTTTTTGTTTGTGGGCTTTATATGTGATTTTTTTGGTTTCGTTGTTGTTGTATTATTTTCTGTTCTTGTTGTAGTTCAGTATTTGTATATTTATATTGCTTTTTATTTGAATTAGTTGTTGTTCATTGTTATTTGTATAGTAAGATAAATATTAGTTCGCATGTCTACATGTTTCCATTATTTTGTTTCTTTTGTTTAATGTATTAATTTGTTTTAAAAGCTAATTATTCATAGTTTGTCTGCTTTTATTATTTCCCATTTAAGTTGGTGGCAATATTATTTTCTTTAATTTTCTATTTGTATTTTGACAGCGTTGTGTTGTTTTTATATTTTTTCTTCGTTGAGTAATGGTTTCTGATTATTGTGCCTTTCTTTGAAGGCTGATTCTGTTGATTTTATATAAATCTTTTTGTTTGTGTTGCTGTTATTTTTCACGGTAGCACTGTATATTATGTTGTTGGTTAGACATTTATTATTAAATGGACAGTTGTTTTCCTTTCTGAAGTTACATTTGTTCATATTGTTGGTTTCTGTTGCTATTATTGGTTTTATTAAGATTATTTTGTCTGGCCATTATTTTCTCCCTGTTTTCGATATGAAACTGCTCCGTTAAAGTTACAAATTCTTTGCATTAAACCTACCAACGTACTATGTATGTGTCATAACTATATATATGTATCATATATTTATTACAAGTTATAGTTTAGAACATGTACAAATTATAATTTACTACAAAAGTGTATATTTTGTTTCGACATCGAAAAGAGCAATATTTCATCATGTAGTTAATAATAATGGTAATAAACGTTAATAGTATTTGATAATGGTGGTAATAACGTTTATTAACATCATTACTAACTACCTAATGAGACGCTGTTTTTTCGATGTCGAAACAAAATGTTAACTTTTGTAGTAAATTATAATTTGTACATGTTTTAAAATATAACTTATAATAAATATTCATAGCTCTATTTCTATACTGAGCACTGTTTTAAATTAATGTTTAGAACGTCGTTAATACTTTCTTCGTTCTTTTTTCACTTGGACAATGGACATATGTATCATATATATATATATATATATATATATATATATATATATATATATATATGTGTGTGTGTGTGTGTGTGTGTGTGTGTGTGTGTGCGAATAAATCATGCTAGGCAGCGCCTATCTAAATTCGGGGTGTAATTAGTAAGTCCGTGGCGTGAGATCAATCAATCTGGGATATAAGCCGTCATTAATTTCTACAATCTTCACCACGCGATTTCTTAATTGACTAAATTTCTGAAGTGGCACACATTTTAAAGGAAGTGAAGAATTATTTTATGCCAGAAAAGAATTTCAGCTACATACTTCGTGCGTTCATTTCCGTCTCATAAACTATACCTATGAATAACTTTACGCACATCTTTTGTGATCCTACTTCAGTTCCTATTTAAGTGAAATAGATCTTTCCACATATTCATCATGTATTGTTCCATAATTCCCTATATATATATATATATATATATATATATATATATAATATTATCTTACATTTCAATCACGACTCTGAGTTTCATGCATATTTCAGTAATATTTATATGTTGATGTACACACACACACACACACATATATATATATATATATATATATATATATAATATATATATATAAACTATTGAGAAAAATGGAAAAGAAAATAGTTTTTCTCATTCTCACGTGTTTATTGACTTTATCTGATGACAAGTTTTACAAACCTGAATATATATATATATATATATATATATATATGTGTGTGTGTGTGTGTGTGTGTGTGTGTGTGTGTGTGTGTGCGTGTGTGTGTTTATGTGTGTGTTTGAGTGTATTTGTAAGTGTGTGTACTTTAGTTTTGTAGAACTAATGAACTTCAGCACATTTTAGTATCTTTATGGCTAGCCTAAAAAGTTTTTGACTCCCAAATATGCACGCAAGCACACACACACACACACACACACACACACACACAAAAGCTCATATACTTACACGCGTTAAAACGCACGTACATATATACGTGTATGTCTGCGAATTCCTAGTTATAATGATATGTATAACAAATCTTGTTTATCTCCATCAGAAGTCATTTTTTTGCTTTTCCCATTTTGTCGGTAATTACCATAAGGAGAGTGATTCCTTCGTCGGTAGCCAACCAGCGTCGGACACCTGTTCTTGGTGAGGCGGTTAAGCGGAAGAACCATCAACAGGAACAACAAAAGACCGAGCATAAATTATCACACCTTGCTGCAAATCGTCGTCATGGTAACACGGTCTTGGCGGGCATTTCTCGGCGCTCTATTGTCTCAAAGTTCAATACACTTCCTCAATCGTCTCCTTCACTCCACGCATTTTCTCGTAGTTTCATGTATTTGCAAATGAAACCGCGAGAATAAGGACTGTGAAAAATTTGAAAGGCTTTTCTTCATTTACATTGAAAACGAATGTTTACAAAGAATGTATTTTAAATATATATATATATATATATATATATATGCATGTAGGTGTGTGTATGTGTGTGTCACCGTATTCTTACAAATTTCTTTTATTTATGATGAACGTGTTAGCCGTGAAACTGACAGTGAGTGCGCAGTGTTAATGTTTTTATTCACACTGGTTCTTTTCGTTTTTATTTCATTCTAACTTCTTTATCTGTCTTATTTTGCATAATTATATGTGTGTGTGTGTGCGTATATGTAAATATGTGTAAGTATATTCATATATATATATATATATATATATACAGTGAAACAGGTGGATGACTTATATATATATATATATATATATATCAGGGCTGTGAATTTTTTACAGTTTTCGTAAAATAACTGATTTCCTGTATCAGAATTCGCTGAACTATTGTTAAAAACTAAACAAGTGTTTAATTCAGTTTTTTTTTTTAAACAATGTCACCCTCAGCACGAAATTTCTAAAATTGTATATAAATATAGTATATTACTTTCTGGGTCTTTCTATAAGTTTATGATACCTTCCAGGTCTTGTTTTTACTTATTTGCATGTATTTTGTTTTGCTATAACTATAATCTATTTAATACGTTAAAATTCATAAGTATTACTCTATATTCTTCACCACATTGAAAAATATACCTTCTGGAATATTTTGAATTTTACCCTTTTTCCGTGTATAGTGAAATCGAATTTTCGGTCCAGGGGTCACTTTTTTTTAAAAAACTAAAGTAAATTAATGTCTTTTTTATTACTTTAGACAAAACGTTCATCAACTTATGACTCAGGAACATAGGGTTACAAAAAATGATAACTATATATATATATATTTATATATATATTATAATTAGAGAGAGATTTATTTAAGGATAGCGCGAAATGATCATTGAACATTTGCAAACGTCGGTATAGATGACTGTGAGCTCAAGAAATGGTAGTATTATATCGGAAGAAGGTTCATGGTGGAAATATTTCCGTCAAAAGGTCATTTATTGCAGAGGTAAATTTGAATGAAGTGTCCAAAAATATAACGCGAAACTTGCAAACTCTATATGGGACAGTCATGACGTTTGATTTAACCGTAATAATTTTAGTTTTTCCTGATTATATAAGAAAATATAGTTTTTCTACCAGAGCATTTTCCAAATACGAATTGGCATTGAATACTAAGAATTCATATCACATTTTTGAAAATTGTACAAATCATTAGATGGCTTGATAAGAAATGGAATCTTTCATAAAATATACATAATGACAAAAAGGTGTGCGTTTCATGTTTATCAAGATTGTATGAACAGTTTTAAAACTTGTTTGGTAAAAGGAGCAATATATGTTCAATGTGGTAGTCAGAATGACGATGATATATTGATATTTTCATCTATCATATACGTATATATATATATATATATATATATTTTAATCATATCACCCCGAGCAAGGCGGTAACGCCACTGATGTGCAGGGGGCTACATAGGAGTGAAAAGATTAGAAAAGAGAAAACCAGAAACCGCATCCTAAACAGGAAAAAAGGGATGAGCCTCTTCACCTGTTCAATAGACGTAGGTGGAGTGTGAGCCGGGCGATAGTTTAGTCTATCTACTTCGATTGAAAAAAAAAGTGAGTTTGTATTTCAATGTTTGTATTTTGTCTGTATATGGTTGATTTAATTTTTGCTTATTTAGCTTGTATAAACGGGTTTCTTCAGTGTGTGTTTGTATGCATTTATTTGTGTGCGGTAATATCTGTTTACGTGTTTTGTTTTTGTATATTGGATTGTTTTTCATTTATGGTTTATTTATGTATATGTGCGCGTGTTAATGTATGTATATTTCTTAATTTTTGTGCCACTTCCGATATAATTGCAACATTTTAATGCTAATGCTGAGATATATACTTCTAAACCCGTCACCTAACCAGAAATCGCTAAAAGTTAATTTTTTCAGAGCTAAACCTTTGTCTTATCATTCTGAATTAAATTAAAATATTTGATATTTCGCGAACTGATGAAATGGACACTAATCCACTTGTCGAAATTATCAGTATTTATAATCGTTTTAATTGTGTTTAGTTTTCTTTCATATATATTTTATATCTATAAATACCTACTAGCATTATACAATCATAGATGGAAGTGTTCTAAGACTCTTAAGTCACTTCTACTAATTTGCAAATTTTTCAGTTGTTTGAAAATTCCAATTGCGCGTTTGTCAAAGATCCCTGTTTGAGCGTCTGAAAAAAACCCAAAAAAACGGTAAAATCCGTTTTTGTAAATCGCCTGAAGACACCGAAAGGTAGAAACATAGGTCGTGGAAATAACTCTTTACCAAATGAAAAATATTCAAAAGTTTTACTACATAATTTTATTGAACACTTTTTAATCCAACTCTGTACTGGTCTAATATCTATCTATCTATCTATCTATCTATCTATATATATATATATATATATATATATATATATATGTACAAAATCCAGGTGAAGAGAATCAACAATTTTAGAATTCTGAGTTCTCTGGCATTTAATTTTTTTTTAAATTGCTCAATACAAAACATACTGTAGAGCATAATATAATTAGATTTGTTTTTCTTTGTTTTTTTTAATTAGAATTATGTAGTTTACATTGTGATACGGATATTTACTTGTTTCTAGATTTTACCTCGTCATCAGACAATGTTTGTTAATGTTTGTGTAAATGATTTTTATTTAAATATAACAAACAATACATTTGTTATTTATAGATGTGGAAAAGCAGAAAAAGTTATGCGTGTGTTCAATTTAACTCATCTGAATGGAGATTCACTTTAAATTTGAAAATATACTTTATATCTTTGGGTAATACATGATTTCTTCTGTCAGTCTTAGCGGTCAGAGTATCAGTCTATCAAAAACCCCTGTCTAAACTGAATTTCTGTTGATGCAGCCATTATTGTTACAAGATTATTTATTTTCTTAGTTTTCTCTGTATTCCAGCATTTTCTAAAAGAAAAAAAAAGAGAAAAGAAGACATTTTATATTTCTGACCTGACTTAAATGGACCGTTGGGTAGAAGTATATTATTTTTATTTCGAATCAGAATGCTTTTTATTCTAATTTTCCATAAATTCTTAATTTTTAAATATTTTAAAAAACGATTTAATCATTAAAAATTTGTAACATTTATTTTATTGTATTAAAATCTATTATATTGTAATACAATTTTTAATATTAAAATAAAAATTTTAATATCAATTTAATTCATAAAATTTTAATACCAATTTCATTATTTTAATATTTGTTTAATTATTATTTTATCATAATATAAGACATGTTAGATTGATACCAGTCTGTCAGTTTTGGGTGATCATGCCTTCAAAGCGCATGACTGACCGAGTAGAAGATTTTCACACAGTAGGTTGTCATTACTTTCTGCGAGTGACTGGTTGCGATACAATCTGCTATTTAATTCATAGCTAGAAGGAGAAAAGTTGGATTAATACCTTTCCCAATGATACTTGCGCATAAATCAATGCAACGAATTAACTGGATTTCGAACTCGGCTCTCTGATTTCTCGTTTCCACCCGATATCCACTCGACCACAACGCCCGTCATTTAGATGTTTCTTATTTGATCTTTGTTTTAGTATATATATATATATATATATATATATATATATATATATATATATATAGTTGCCCTGATGATCCATTAGGTGAAACCTAGGTAGGTCTGTTGGCTCTAGGTTAGCTACTTTTTTATTTATTTGCTCTGCTATTGTATTGAGCGCTTTACGTGTTAGGTTCCTCGTCTCGGTTTTGTTCCTTTCGACTAGTACTTTGACTAATGTTGTGTAGAGGTTCATCCCTTGTTCCCTGTCTAGGATGTGGTTTCCGGCTTTCTCTTTTTGAATCTATTCACTCTTACGTAGCCCCCTGCACACCAGTGGCCTTACCGCGTTCCTCGGGGTGATATGATTAAAAAAAAGTGCTTAGTTCGTTTATTTTGTTTCCATTTTTCCCCCCACCGCTTTTATACTCGGTGGGTTTTTCAAGCAAGAAGTGTTTAAAGATAAATTAACAGTTATATATATATATATATATATATATATATATATATATATATATATATATATATATATATATAAAGGATGCAATTGTAGGTACACAGTAATGGAAACAAACCGTGTGCATTGATTATACAAACATAGCAATAATAAGTATATCAATTCTCAAATTGGTCATTAAGACCATCCACGAGTCGAGAATGGACACTCATGCTCACTCTGGCACAAATATCTTTTTCAACATCATTTTCCTGGCAAGCCTCCCGCATGAAATGATGGCATCAAATAAACGTGGTTTGCGTATGAAAACGTTATCCTACTTTTGTGGGATAGTACTGTCTTGTTGCCAGACATAAGAGTTTTCTAACATCCACATTATATCATAAAATAAACTTCCCAACCGTTGTTTTAACAAACGAATTTAGTGATATCTTAAATGGCCAGACGTATGGAACAAAAGCGTACTGGGGACCGAAGAAAACAGATCTGAAAAAAAAAATAACGCATCGATGATATTTTGTTTCGGGTTCAGAAATATCGGTGTTTAAGTGATGGGCCCATAGCAAGTTCTGGATAGTGTTAAGATGTCAGCTCAGCCAGATATTGATTTTTGAAAGCACATGTAGGGATATGATTCAAGAAGAATCAAATATCTTGCAAAATAATTTCTCTTCAATGTAATATAATGTTCTTTCACATTCGACAAACATATTTGAACATCTAAATAAAAGAATTTTAAAAGACAATCGTCTAATGATGTGATTACCCTATTGGTTTAACCTGAACATGAATGAGAAGTTGTGATAATTTTTCAAGAACATTTATATGGTTGGCTGTTTACCAGCAAATATTACATTGGAATACTATAAGAGATGCTGTACTTATTTTTCACAAGAAGAAACGGTGATATCTCATAAAATTAAGATGCTAATTATTATTGGTTTTATAACCTGGAATATGAATCTAATATTAATTTTATTTTTATAACATTGTACCGATTGCAACTAATTTTCATTTGCTGTCCAAACGATTTGTTTCTGTAAAATTTGTGCACTTTCCGTAATCTCAGTTCCTTAATTGCAATCCAGTGCTTCATTAAGTTTCAATAAACGTTTATTAGCATTAGTGTTAACTACCTGATCAGACATTGTTCTTTTAATGTCGAAACAAAATGTACAATTTTGTAGTAGCTTTTTAGTTTACACATTTTCTAAAGTAATAATAAATATTCATTGGTCTATTTTTATATTGAGCACTGTTTTAATGTAATGTTTTGAACGTTTCAATTATTTTCTTCATTTTTATTTAATTGGTTTATATATATATATATATATATATATATATATATATATAATTTAGATTATATATATATATATATATAAAGAGGATGCTAAAATTTACACTATGAATAAATGAATAAAGGAATTAATGAATATAAAATTAAATTAAATATATTCTAACGAAGTATTTGTACGGATTGATTTCGGCAGTCTTTAGTACTCTCGTGACAGAGCTTTATATATATATATACATATATATGTAGAGAGAGAGAGAGAGAGATTACTATTATTTCTAACATAATTTATATTTTCTTAACTCATTTTTCATCAATACGTTCATATATATATATATATATATATATATATATATATATATAGTATTTATATATGCAGGCGGTCTGGAAAGCCTTTAGACAGTATAAAAAACACATTAGGAAAAATGTAGAAGTGGGGCAACTAAATGTTTGTTACATATTAATGTTATTGCTAAAGTTATTTTAATGATATTAACAATTTCATTGATAGTATGTTTTTTATGTTTCAGACTACAATTACAGAATTACCAGGAATTATTCTTGAAATTGGCTCTCTTTTGTGCCACAGAATGGTGCCCAAAAAGATGTTTACTTGTATATAAACCTCTTCATTATTTACTTCATATTATGTAAACATTTCAATAGTACCCAGTTTCTGTAGTAATTTTAATTTTTTTTCAGTTTGTCTGATGATTTTGTGAACTCCGTGTATATTTATGCACATGTACATTTGATTTTACTACAAACATTATTTTGTGTGTATACCGGCATTTGAGTAGACGTTTAATTTCTCTAATAAATATTATATTTATTGATTTTTGTCTACCGGCCTGAATGGTCAAGAAATATTAAGGAAAAATGTACGCTCCCTTGAGTTATTTATATTGATGTCACACCTATATATCATGTCCGGTAGGTTCGATAAAATATAGTTGGCTTTGAAAGGGACATCAGTAGTTAACTGGGACAATTAATGGCTTGTAAATTCTAACGCATTAAAGAAATTACTTTCATTTAATCATTATAAATTACCTTTTCTGCCTGCTAACAGCAGCACAGGTGCTAACTTTTTGCACATTCTCGGGTTCATGTTTTCCACTTGCACATTAATAAATTTACCATTCGACCGTTCATTGAATGCGTTATGCTACTGGCATATTACAACGGCCAATATTTAATTAGCGTCTGACGATTGCTACGTGCCTGAAACTTAAAGTTGCATCGAGCAGTGAGGAATATTATCCCTTAAAGCGTAAATGATTCTGGTTACGTTCTCCTGCTATTTATCTCGGGGTTCTCGACAAAATCCAAAAGATGATCTGTAATGTAATCGATCCTGATTTAGCAGGTCGACTTCAGTCTCTTTCTCACCGACGGTATGTGGCTTCCCTCTGTCTTTTCTACAAATATTTTCATGGATTCAGCTCTGACGAGCTTCTTTCACTGGTGTCCAGATCACATGAATTTACTCGTGCTACTAGATTGGCATCTAGGTCCAACTTTATTACCGTCATAATAATCATACGTAACCGCCACTTCTCTCAGTTTCTTTTCACGTACTTCCCATATGTGGAACTCTTTTTCGTATAATTGCTTCCCTGGTATAATAACCAAAAGGTTAAGTGCATCGTCAACTGCTATCTTCTTGAATTCCCATTTTTCTTTTATCTTTTCTTCGACATCTCCAGTGCCTAGTTCTTTTTTTTTTCTTCTTTTCTCTCACTCTAACTCCTTGCGCCCCCGTTGCGGTCCTGCCTTGCCTGGGGTGAATCGAATATAAAAAAAATAAGAAAAACATTAGTACGCGCAGGCACACGCGCAAAAATAATATTTTTACTAAAAATAATCATAATTTATACTAAAAAATCCCTTTTGTGTGATATATATATATATATATATATATATATATATATATATATATATATATATATATATATATATATATATATATATATATATATATATATATATATATATATATATATATATATATATATATATATATATATATATATATAACGGTCATGTCACGTTGGATACACCGGTTCCCGCTCGATCACCGAAGTTAAGCAACGCTGAGCCTGGTCAGTACTTAGGTGGGTGACCACTTGGGAATACCAGGTGCTGTTAGCATTCACGGATGTGCGTTGGGGTGCGGTGGATGTCAGCTTGGAGGGTGAAATCGGTGAGCCGAGTTCCAATTTCAGTCGAGCACGCTGCATTCACTTGCGCACTGGTACCCTTGGGAAAGGTATTAATCCGTTCGTTCCCTCCAATTATGGGTTAAATAATTGAGGTCTGCTGTTCGTGCGATCTGTGGCAGTCATCTGCACCAATTGTTTGTTATCAGCAGTTCCAAGAAGTTTGGATGGTACTACACAATGCCTTCACCACTATAAACAAATCTCTGTGTGGTTGTCTTGCTGGAAAAAGGTTGGACCCTCATACGTTGAACGCGACGGGAGAATCCATTATATATATATATATATATATATAATTTTATCTATATATAAATATATATGTATTGGGATTTGTTTATATTTCTGAGAAAATACCAGAGAAAACCATTAACATGAAAATAATGCAATATTAATTCTGGTAAAAAGTGTTTACTCGACATTAGGTTTATAAGTCCCAAAAATTCAGTTGTTCTTGTCTTTAATACCCAGTAGATATAAACGTTGGTTAGTTCCTGTGACTTGACCCAAAGAGTTGTGAGTTCAATACCAGGGTATAGCATTGGTAAAGAAGTAACTTACAGGGTTAGAGGGAGATAACTCATGACTACCAGAAGAGGCTCTAGGCAAGGAATGGAGTTCATATACCCCAGTGATAGTAATAAACTGTTCGGTTCGAATTTCCGTAACAAGGCCGGAGTGTATAACGCCCGAAACGTCGTAAAAATGGCAACAAAGATGAAGACAATAGTCTGAATAATGTAAATGTATTGTGATTGTGTGTATGTATATTCATCTAGATATCCATACAGAGAGATACATCCATCTATATATCTATCTATCTCTGTGTTTCTTCATATATATATATATATATATATATATATATATATATATATATATATATATATATCCTTGTATTTCGATTAATTTGTGACAGGATAACTATACGCAGAGTTTGTTCTTATATTATCCTGTCTCATCTATTAACATACCTATTCAGCCATAATCGTACGCATTGAGAACACACCTTCGAAATCTGTCATTCATAGACTGAGGGGTAGCGAAGCGCACAGACACATACATATTTTGATTTCCACTTCACACTTCATTCATTTTCTCATTCATTGCTTCGTTCATTGTTATTCATTCGACTTTCTTCTTGGCGAGAATAAATCACCGAACCCGAACGCACAGGTACAAGGAAAAAAAATCCGTGAATAACAAACAAGACAAACATTGGAAATGGAAAACTCTTCTCGTTCTCTCGCGACCTTGCTTTCAAAAATCACACGAGTTCGCACCCCTACATACGTCACACTAACGCATACTTACAGCAAACATAGGCTCAAACATATGCACACAGACAGAACGAAGCATGCATACGAACGCCGTAAACACCCACATTCCAAACCAGCGCTCACACAGAGACAAGCGCAGAAAAACAAACACACACACATACGTACAAGGAGAAAACACTTAAAATACACTCATATATTCAGACACAGATAGCACGAATCAAATTTGCTATTAAGAAAAACGGTAAATTTCACAAACCGTACATTGTATGGTGTATACTCACACTCATATAGATGAATATTTACTTACATATATACATACGTGCATGCAAACACAAGCAGACACTTATACATACGCACACTCACATACAGATTTTCCCTCTCTGAGATACGCACACAGACACACACATATTGTACTTATAAATCTTGACTAAAACATTTGTGCGCACACTTCAATTTCACATGCTTCATACCCTTACTCTATTATATCATGCATAATATCTATCTATCTATCTATCTATCTATCTATCTATCTATCTATCTATCTATCTATCTATCTAATCCTGTTCATTATCTATCTATCTATCTATCTATCTATCTATCTATCTATCTATCTATCTATCTATCTATCTATCTAACTATCTATCAAAATACACAGAACCCAAGTCAATTAGCTCGTCTGTTTTCTCGGTCCTGACATCGGTAAACATGATCGCAAAAATTACCAATTCTTTGGAAATTGAGGGATTGTATATGCAATTTCCTTACGAATAAAGGAAAGAAAAAAAGAAATTACACACACACACACACACACACACACACACACACACACACACACACATATTTCTACGCTTGTATGTTTGTGGATTGCTTTTAGAGTGAAAACGTTGCTTGCTTCCTCGCGAAGTCAATATTTGGTTATCGAGCTGAAATAAAAAAAAAACATCATCTTCGAATGTTTATTTTTAACAAATTGAAAATGTCAAAACTAGGTTAACTTATTTGGCGCGATGCACTCTTTCTATTATTATATAGCTCTGTGAACGACTTACGTCTCTCTCTCTCTCTCTCTCTCTCTCTCTCACTCTCTCTCTCTCTATATATATATATATATATACATGCGTCTATTAGTATCTAGTTATCGAATAATGCCAGCCAGGAATTGTATTTCTTTATCAATTTCTTTATATATCTATTTTGGTTTCTCTATGTTCATATATATATTTACTATAGAAATTGTATGAAAAGTGGAAAAATGTATGTATGTATGTATGTATGTATGTATGTATGTATGTATCTATCTATCTATCTATCTATCTATCTATCTATCTGAGTCAGTCCTAATTTACACATTTACCTGTGCATACCTGTCATTTTCTTTCTTTTCTCTCATATTTTTTTCCTTTTTTTCTCAGTATCGTTATATATATATATATATCTATTTCAGTTTCTTTAAAATTAGATGATCTATCTATCTATCTATCTATCTATCTATCTATCTATCTATCTATCTATCTATCTATCTATCTATCTATCTATCTTAGTCTGTTTATATTTATCTATCTATCTACACAACAGGTGGTGCTTAAAGTAAGTTCAAGTGGTTCAGAATAAAATAACGCGACAAATACTTTCTGTGACCTCACCACAGTTCAAAGTTCGACATTTAAAAAGAAATAAATGGTGCCTATAAACAGGTGGTGAAAGCAGGGTTCACCCAGTGCAAAGTGCAACTGGAGACGTTGTTGTCTTGAAAACTAGAAACTCACACTTTTTGAGAAATTAGTGTTTACAAGACAATCAAATCTTCTACAAGAAACTGTCCAGTTTACATGTCTAAGGATTATACATCCGAGAAACACCAATATATATGTTTAGCACCTACTCTGTGCTTTGATGTTGACGTCGTAGATTAAGTCTTGTTTTAGGTAAAACTCTCGAATATGAATATTTAAGGCACCCAGCTGTAGAATGATAGCAAATATGTTGATTTCACAGCCCATTATTACTTACATATACTGGAATTCACCCAAACATCTCATTTCATGCTATCTTTTTTCATATAAGCAAATATGACTTTCGTTTCTCGTGATCAATCAGTGATTTATTAACGTTTAATACTAAATTTGTCATAAGAATAGCAAAGTTCGGATATCCGAAAAGAGTTTGGCAGGGTTTGGCATGCTAGTTTCTTCACAAGCACAAGGGCTATTGCGCGGTTGGTCCAAAAATTGACATAATCTAATCATTGTTAACAAGTTGTGTAATGAAGGTTGAACTGAACGGTTACGCTTTTAGATCTTTTCACATTAATGCGGGGATCCCTCGAAGCCCTAATTATTAAACCTACTTTGATCTTAATCTTGATCAGTGATAATTAAACCTACTTTGATCTTAATCTTGATCAGTGATAATTAAACCTACTTTGATCTTAATCTTGATCAGTGATAATTAAACCTACTTTGATCTTAATCTTGATCAGTGATAATTAAACCTATTTTGATCTTAATCTTGATCAGTGATAATTAAACCTACTTTGATCTTAATCTTGATCAGTGATAATTAAACCTACTTTGATCTTAATCTTGATCATGATAATTAAACCTACTTTGATCTTAATCTTGATCAGTGATGATTAAACCTACTTTGATCTTAATCTTGATCAGTGATGATTAAACCTACTTTGATCTTAATCTTGATCAGTGATAATTAAACCTACTTTGATCTTAATCTTGATCAGTGATAATTAAACCTACTTTGATCTTAATTTTGATCAGTGATAATTAAACCTACTTTGATCTTAATCTTGATCAGTGATGATTAAACCTACTTTGATCTTAATCTTGATCAGTGATGATTAAACCTACTTTGATCTTAATCTTGATCAGTGATGATTAAACCTACTTTGATCTTAATCTTGATCAGTGATAATTAAACCTACTTTGATCTTAATCTTGATCAGTGATAATTAAACCTACTTTGATCTTAATCTTGATCAGTGATAATTAAACCTACTTTGATATTAATCTTGATCAGTGATAATCTCAATGTAATCAGTTCCCAAATCGCTGATGATACAAATAGTTGCTTCTGTTTTAGTGCTAAGTCCGGTGGTCAGACAAAGTGGAGATGGTAGCAGCTGCTCTCAAAAAATTACATCTAATCAGTTGTTGACTAAGATAAAAATGGCTTGTAAATTTTAACGCCTTCAAATCGAAACTTATATCGGTTAATCTTCCAAGACAACCAATTTTGCTTCCCATCATTATGACGGACGCTAATCTTCAGGATAACAACTCACTCTACCTTTTTTGTCTCAAGTTTTTCACAGCTATGAAGTTTAATGATTATATTGAATCAGTTGTTATATATGTTGTTAGGGAAGCTGCTTCACTGTGTCGTGCTAGACATTTTTTTCACCAGAATTTATCTTGCTCATTTATAAATCTACCGTTCCCCTGTGTATTGAATATTGCTGCTCTATCTGATTCGATGCCCTTTCGTTATATTCTGATATTCTTGATAAAAACCCAATGAAGAGTTCGTAATCTTATCGGTTTTGAACGTTAGGCATTTCTCCACAGCTGTGACGTGGTTTTCCTCCGATTTTTTCTATATCTATTTTCATGGTAGTTTTTTCTAATGAGCTCTCCTTTTTGGTATCTCGATTGCGTGAATTTAAGTGTACTACTAACATTGGCAATTATGATTGCCACATACGGTCCTCAAAAATTTAAATGCAAAATCAATTGCCATCTCCCTGAATTCTGTTCTTATATTGTCTTTTCTCCTCAATAATGTCATCTCATTCTATTTCACTTTCAGTATCAGCCAGAGTAGGAAAATAATTAAGCGTGGGGCTAGTAGTTATGAAAGTATGTTTACTGAGACCATAGTACTAAACTGCTTCTACAGATTATATGAAAGTTATGAATTGGTATAATGATTTGCGTCTTTAATGTTAAAAGTCCTATCATGATGTTAAGATTCTACTCAATATTATTAACTTAGATATATAGTGATAGAGAAAACTATTGTTTTTTTGTTAGAAAAATTCTACTAAGTTAACAAAACATACTTATTTGACTGTCAGTAGTTTATTTGCAACTATTCAGTTTGATGTTTTTACATAATTATACCTTGTAAAATTAATGTAAAATCAATATTAAAAGATTTTAGAACAAATTCTTCAATTTCTTAAAGGAAAAACATTAAAAAAATCATTTTATTTTAAAAATAAAAGATATATTAACATAAAATAATAAAAACCTCCTAAAATTTATTGTATAAACGCTCCTTTTCTTTCTTTTCAATAACTCTTAGCAGCCTATTGTCAACATCTGATGTTAGATTTAACCCTCTAGGGCCATTCGTATCATATTTGATACAGTATGAAAACAAGCCTTGAAAGAAATATTTTCCTGAAAAATTTTTTAAGAGAAATATTTTATAAATTTCAAATGAAAGCAGTACTGACTGCTCAGTCAATGAATACCAAATATTTCCTTATAGGGAAATACCAAATGTTTCCTTATAGGAAAATACTGTATCAAATATGATACGAATGGCCTTAGAGGGATAAGTAGTAATTAGTGGGGCATCTGTTTATTACTTCATAACAATATAGAACTGATCCCCCACTTTATGACAAGTAGAAGCCTTAATCATATTATATTATTAACCCTCTAGGGCCATTCGTATCATATTTGATACAGTATGAAAACAAGCCTTGAAAGAAATATTTTCCTGAAAAATTTTTTTAAGAGAAATATTTTATAAATTTCAAATGAAAACAGTACTGACTGCTCAGTCAATGAATACCAAATGTTCCCTTATAGGGAAATACCAAATGTTTCCTTATAGGGAAGTACTGTATCAAATACGATACGAATGGCCCTAGAGGGTTAAAATTTTAGCGGCTGGTAAGTTGTTTGCAGCAACATTAACTTTATGGACGTTTGTACTAGATATCTTTATTCCCGTGTACTAAAAATCATCATCTACTAATATCATTGATTTTTATACGTCAGACATGTACAAATTAATTAGTAGCCTATCTTGTTAAAAAGATTCAAACTATTTTTCGTATAACTGTTGTTGATAGCTTTCGTCTATTTTTCTACCTTCTCCATGCGTATTCTGAGCGAGAGAAGAAAACCTGTTTCTTCTAGAACAAAATAACAAAAGAAAATGAAGATATGAAAATAATGCTAATCTCTTTACAAAGAATCAGGTATGACAAGTATCCAGGTATTTCCAAATATTAAATAGACAGTGAGATAGGAATCCTTAACCCCTATTTTACTCAGCGAGAAATAAACACATAGCACTCTGATCCGTATTAGACAAACATAAGTATCTAACTACCATTGGCTGAGAATGGATCTTCTGAAATGCTAAGAACAACAAGGATACAAAGAAGAGGCAAAGTTATCTGAAAAATTTGGTGTATGTTAATGGTTCTTCTAACAAAATAAAGGGTGCTTGTTTTCCTTTTCTTGCTTAACCGTTTCCAACTCATCGCATTTATTTTCCTATTTACTCCCTTGCTCTCTTATCGCCAAAACGTACCTGATTTTGACCTCCATTCTGAATTCTAGACTCCGATGAGTGCTCACATTACTGGGTGCCAGGCTTGTGCTAAATATATCCCAAATCATTTTCTAATAGCGTATAAACAATCGAAAGTTCCCTTGCACATTTGAAACGAACGTTTGCATTTGAAAACTACTTGCCAGTAATTGTTTGGCGTTTTCGCCCTCTGCTTTTAGAATATTGGTCATAATCCTTGAGCAAAACTTAATAAATAAAATGAATATCAGAAAAAAAAAGGTTCAAATACAACTTCATCGTTTTTAAGAAGCGTAATACATTCCAGTTGAATCCATTGTATTCACTTACGCGCAAATACCCTTGGGAAAGTTATTAATCCGTCTCTTCCTTCCAGTTATGGGTTAAATAACAGGACAGATTGGGTTCTATAGCCTTGGTCGGCAACCATTCTACCGCAGAAAGCAATGGCAACCTACTACGGGATAATCTTCTGCCCAGTCAGTCATGTCTCTTTCGAGATATGATCGCCGAAGCGTGTTTCATGTATGGCACTTAACTGACTGAATACATTTTTTTCCTCGGTCGGCCAAACAAAATGAACATAAATTCATGAATATATAAACATCTGCCCGCTGAAGCTATAAGACATTTTTTTACTGATGTTCAGTAAAAAGAGTATTGGAGATAAACTTAAATTAGTCATCGAAAGAATGAAGTTAGCCAATGAAAATCGAGACGTACAGAAAAAAATTGCAACGAAAAATAAGCTTTTTAAGCTAACGACATATGTTTAGTATGTATTATGGCATCAAATACTGTGGCATCTATTTTTACAAATTAAGTTGTTTGGGTAAAGCTAAAGCAAATATCAACATTTGAGATTTTATCTTTACAGCTAGACTCGAAAACCGGCTGATTTAAATGTCCTAATCTTACATTGTATGATTAACTTTCTATTTTTAGCTCTTAAATATCGAAATGACTCGCGTAATGAAAATGCTATTTCTTTCTTTCTTTCTTTCTTTCTTTCTTTCTTTCTTATAATAATAATAATGACTTTTTCTCACTTTTTCTTTGCAACCGGGAATTAAGCATTATAATTATTCTCCTTCAAGTGGTACGATTTCCGAATGAGAGTACTTCCCACAGAATATTTACAGTACCAAGCAACGCAGACTCCTGAAGTGAGGGGATGCTAGACTTTATTTAAAATTTCTTAATGTAAGACTTCGGTGTTATAGACTCCACCTCTCTAAACTTAACTGTAACAATAATGCTCTAAATATCTCACATCCTGGTAATTTCAATTATTATTAAGAGGAGACTTTATTTGACGAAGTAATAAATTATACATGTGATCTTATGTTATTGATTGTTTCTATCAGGTCGCGTTAACCTCGAACAGAGAGCACCTTTCTCATTGACAGTTCTTTGTGATGTCGATTTTTGCAGTGTTGGAAATGGACCTTGATACCAAGCATTTTCAGGTTGTTGTTCAAAGTCCTCAGAACGGAGCCTAAGGCACCAATGACGATAGCATTGATCTATATCTAAAAACTTGCCATGTGAATGCGGATATATATATATATATATATGATAAATTTCTCAGTCTCTCTTTACGAAGATTTTGATTTCCTGAGCATGCAGCATCAATAAAATAGTAATTTTTATGAACTCTATGAAACAGTAATATCAAGTATTTTTGTGTTCGATTTTATAGTCGATTTGAGGATGTTGCTTGTTAATTCTCTATAATCCTTTCGGGATCGTGGTGCTATCACTTTTCGTTCACACGAATTTGTCATGATACTAGTGTAGGTTTAGACATCATAAGTTGTGTCTAAATTTCCACTGTTTTCCAAAGAAGGAAATATGGTTTTGACGTGAACGAGACGTATAAATGTTGTAATAATAATAGTGATAATATTTTATATATGATAATATTTTTGCTGCTAGTATCACAAAACGTTGACCATTACAGCGAACAACGAAAAGAGACATAAAGAAATATTTACCGAGGAAACTTTAACGAGGTATAAAACCTCACGATCCTGTCTTTCATGTATGTAGCGTTAATCACTTGAACCACGGAAATTTCTATAATAGAGCGATAATGAATCTCTGTAGTAATTCTGTCATTCCTTTCTCTTCAATTATACATGCCATATTTGTTTCGTTTATTTATTTATTTTAATCAAGTCGCCTCAAGGAAGGAGACAATTCAACTAAGACCCAAAGCGCTATGGAGTGTAAAAGAGAATAAAAAATTCTTAAAATTACCGGAAATCCAATTCTAAACAGGAAACAAGGGATAAACCTCTAAGTATTTTTGTTTTTAATTATTTTAGTATTAATTTAATTAAGTTCGCCTGTTGCCCTGTTCACATACATTTCCTCCGCCTAAACCCCGAAATTTCATTTAAACTGACCAAATAAACTGAAACAAAACAACAGAGCCAGGTGGAATTTATTACAATTACACATGGCCTTTTTCTTTTGTCGCAGCCTTGGATGATTTAGACATTGACGAAATTGTAGAAATGATAACATATTTATGACAGTCGTGATATACCGCAAGATATAGAATTTAAGAATTGTGGTGGACCCTCGGACCCATCCAACTATCGCCCTATCAGTCTTCTACCGATATTCGGGAAAGTATTCGAGGCCATAATCAATACTGAAATCGTCCAACATCTGACTGCCCACAAACTCTTCTCTGACAGGCAATATGGCTTCCGCTTTGCCTGTTCCACGGCCGACCTGCTAACAACCGTAACGGAGTAGATGCTACAGGCCCTTGATGAGTCTGACGAGGCTCGCGCGGTTGCTCTGGACATCTCCAAGGCTTTCGACAGGGTTTGGCACTCTGGCCTCCTATGCAAACTACGGGGTTACGGTATTAACGGTCGCCTGCTTGACCTAATCCAATCTTTTCTAAATAACCGCAAAATGAAGGTCATTTTGAATGGGCGTGCCTCTTCATTCTACAGCACGAATGCTAGTGTCCCACAGGGTTCTATCCTGGGCACGACGCTCTTCCTTATTTTCATCAACGACCTCCCAGATGAGATCAAGTCCCAAGTAGGCATCTATGCAGATGACACTACAATATACTCCCGCACCAGTAAGAAACCTGTCGTGGCGGACAGACATAATCTCGCTGCTGACCTTGAACGGAATCTACACTCTGTGGTGAACTGGGGCAAGAAGTGGCTTGTCAACTTCAATTCGTCTAAGACCAAGCTGTTGTCTGTCAACCATTACAGGGAACCTCTCCTGCCTCCCATAAGCATGGACCAAGCGATTCTCCCGGAGAGTAATACACTACGCCTCCTCGGACTTACCCTGTCCTCAGACCTCAAATGGAACCACTATATTGAATCCATAGCAAAATCTACTGCTAAGAATGTTGGGTCACTATGTCGATCCAGGATGTTTTTTTTCCGCCTGAATCCATCCTGCATATATACAAGTCAACCATCCGTCCGTGCATGGAGTACTGCTGCCATTTATGATCAGGCGCCCCTGCCGTTCTCCTCAGTTTTCTTGATAGGCTCCAAAGGAGAGTTTGTAATGCGATAGGTGCTGATCTGGCGGCTCGACTGCAGCCACTTCCCCACTGTCGAGATGTTGCCTCCCTTTGTCTGTTCCATAAATACTTTCATGGCTTCTGCTCCAACAAACTTAAGTCACTGGTGCCTCCTCAACTGGGTCCCACCCATTCACAGTCAGGTTAGCCAAATGCAGTCGACAATTCTACTCCTGCAGCTTCTTCTCTCGCACTTCTCGCCTGTGGAACTCGTTCCCGTATTCTTACTTTCCTGACGGCTACAACCTCCTGAAGTTTAAATGCAAAGTCAATACTCATCTACTAACCACTGACTCTAGTTCTCTCTCCACCCAGGTATAACCTTCCCTTTCTCTCCACCTATACATCTGTCATCACACCTGCTTTCTCAGCTTTCTATTGCTCCTTTCTAACTAGTTTGTACTTCTCACTCTTTTCTAATTAATCTTTTTACAGTGATGCAGCCCCCTGCACATCAGTGGCATTTCCGCCTTGCTCGGGGTGAAATGATTAAAAAAAATAATAGCTGAATGATACAATTAGTTAAATAACATGAAAACAAAAAGGCAAACTATACCATAATGAAAGAAGGCAGTAAATTCAAACAAGATTTACACTTAGTAGATTCTGTAGAAAAGCAAAATAGAAGCCAAGAACCAAATATTGCGGCAAAAAATATTAAAAAGAAAGCCAAGGATAAAGCTCTTGAACTGATGAAACAACGCTGGCAAGACAAACCTCTGCATTGCCAATATCCAGAACGTGCTAACATATGCAATGTTGATAAAGTTAACACTCATCATGGTTATGTGCATTTGGATTTAAGTCTGAAACTGAAGGCTTTATTCTTGCAGCTCAAGACCAAAGTCTTTTCACTAGGAACTTTCAGGCAAATATTATACATAATAATGTGGATCCAAAATGCAGGTTCTGTGATAAATACCAAGAAACAATAGACCATCTAATCTCAGGATGTTCTGTACTTGCCCCAAATGAATATAAAAATCGTCACGATAGAGTAGGTCAATGTTTACAACACTATGGGAAATATGTAAACAAACACTGGTTCACCCAGCTCCGGTTACAGAAATAGAAGATGTCACCATTCTATGGGATTACACCATCTACACAGACAGACAAATTGAAGCAAATAGGCTGGACATTATTGTTAAAAACCAGAAAAAACTGACCTATTAATTGATGTAGCTTGTCTAGCCGTTTGTAACAAAGCAACCAAGTTAATTCGAAAAACTGTCAAAATTTAAAGACTTGGCAATTGAAATAGAAAACATGTGGAAATTGAAAACAAGAATCGTGCCAGTGATGATAGGTGCACTTGGAATGATAAAAATGGAACAAAACAACATATTGAAAGAATCCCTGGAAGCTCCAGCTTAAGTGATATACAAAAAAAAATAGTTTTGTTAAGTACAGCCCACAGACTAAGAAGAACTTTATCTATGTAACTCTAGGGATGTTAGAGGATATTGAAAAAAACATGAAGTGGAGCCATAACAACACACCACCACCTGTCTTAGGTCTTCCTGCAGACTTGGCAGGTAGTGCGACCATAGTAGAAATCGAAATATGATGAAAAATGACAACATAATAATAAATATCGTCGAAAATCATTGTCATAAAAGCATCTGAACAAAAAGCATCATCTGAAATCTGATAACAACATTAGATTGAAATAAATTTATACAATTAAATTGCAAAAAGATCAGGCCGTTATTGCGCCTATGAATTCCTGTTTTAGAAATCTGTATCCGTAACTAAAATTAATCAATTAGAGATGTGCACTCTATAAGCAATCATCCCAAAAAGAATGCATGTTAGTTGGCAAAAGTGAGAACTCGAGATAAGCGACATAAGAGCTAAGTACAAAAATTGAATTTTCTGATATATATTATAACAGAGGATAAAAAATGTGACATCGAAAATCTGAAGGGGCATTTGAAGAAAGAAATATGCTTTCCAAAGTCTAAGCAAAGTAGAAAGAAACGAGAAAATTTCCTTAGAAAGAAAGAAAGGAAGCCTGTACTACTATTTAATATTTGCCTTCCTATATAACAGTGAATACGTGACAATTTTCTTACAGATGACGGGGTTCCTTTAAATGATACTGAGAATGTCACCGACAGAATATGTAACAACGAGATTTGAAGGAAAATCAGAAATTGAATAATGCTTGTATTTAAAATAAAAAAAGGTAACATTTCTGGAGCTTATAGTGAGTTCAAATTTTTTTGGAATTTTTGACACCTACAGAATATATTAAAGTCAAACAGGGCAGAAGAAAAGAGTGAATAAATTGACGAAGTCAGAAAAAGGAATGGAATTGAAAGCAAGAAGACATATGTTCCTTAGAGCTACAAAGAAAAGGAAACTCATGATCACCCATTTCCACGAAGAGAAACACCATAAAAAAAGAATACCACATGTCAGAAATATAAACAAATAAAGAAGCATTAAACACCGATTTGATGATGAAGATAAAGAAAAACTTGATCCCAAAAGTTTCACAAAAGAAACAATTTCAAATAATTGCAAACTGATAACGTTTCGGCCAATGACATACTCCTCCCAAAATATCAGTTTTACTAGAAAGTCTAGGAGTAGAACGCATGTACAAAAAAGTGGCAGAAAACCAGGTTCATGAAACCTGTTTCCAATACAACCCAGAAACCAATATCAGGAAGACACAGATCGTCATAATATGTCCCGACTTTATTCAGTTTAGTCCAGGAGGCCCTAGTTTCATATGACCACACATACTGTTTGGAATTACCCAGGTAATCAGAACATGTCATCACCATCACTACGTATCGCAGTAATTTAATGTACCGATCTCTGCTCGGGAACATAAGCCTGAAAACCACCGGTGGTTAATCCATGCGACAGGAAAACGGACACAGGTCGCTGATAACGGTAAGCCCTGGTAATTAATCATCACCGTGACAGGCACCATTTAGAAACATGAGTCGGAAGGAGCTGACAAGTGTCGACACACCACATCAGTAAAAAAAACAGGAAATTGTATTTATTAGTTTTTAGTCTGCCAGCCGGTTTCAAATCATAGACACAAATCACAGTCACAACCAAATTATCCTTGAAGTCGGTTATGTTTGGTTTGAGAAAACTCCGCTTCATCGCTGTTCTCAGTTCAGTCAGGAAAATACAGACTTTTAGCGACATGGTTAAATTTAAAAAATAATTGAAAAACCATGCATGTCTATGCATGTAGATTTACAAGAAAAATTTTGGAAGCATTATACATGAAAACAGGACAATTATTTCGGAATTAGGAATAGAATTCAGAATGAAGAATATGTGCAAAACTAGTGATTGTCAAAGACAAACTAGTGGCAACAAAAGGAGTTGATCAAGTTTTACCTGAACTTAGCCTGTTGAACGGAAAACTGTAAATAACTAAGAATACTGGACGTGGATTCAATGAAAGATAAAAATTCTGCAAAATATATCACATGATTAGCAAAAAATGCTAGAAACTAGAATCAGTAGTAAAAATGGACAGTACCTGGTAGTGATATTTGTGATTCTTCTTAGAAATTCCAAGGGAAAATCTTTGCATTAAAGAAAATGCAAGTGATGAGCATTACTAAAGCATTTTAATAAAAAAAAAATATCGATTAAACGAAAAGTAAATATAAATAAAAACAACACGACCTGTTTTGGGATTGTTGCAGTTCTACTATCGGTGTTAATTAACAGTGTGAAGTAATGAAAGATAGATCAGCACTGCAAGAATTTTAGCGTAAATTTATAAGATATATATTCTATCAGAGAGCTTAAAAGCAAATGTCTAAAACTGAGAAAAAAGACATCAGAACGAATATTTTTATATTGAAGATCTTCTCGTCCTGCGTATGAGGATAAACTATATCCGACAGAAAGACCTCTGATTGGGAAGTTTTAAGGAGCATGAAGCCATCTTTTAGTTAGTGTTGTTCTCAAGTCTACCCTGACCCGGTGTAATAGCGCCTGTCAAGGTCTCATCTATAGTAAGTATTTACCCACCAAACTGGGTTCAAAGCACTATGAAAGTATAAAAATATATTTTTATGGCGAAAATTCCAGCAATAATTTTTAGAAAAAAAATATTACCAACAATACATTTTTGAAGAAAAAAATATTGTCAGCAATATATTTATGAGAAAAATATTATTAATAATATATTTTTGAAGAAAAACATTAAGAATACATTTTTGAAGAAAAAATATATATAACAGTAATACATCTGACTCTCGACAAAAGACTCTTTACAAAAAACGTCAATGAAACCTGATCTATAAAATGATTTCTTACAAAGAATGCATATTCTATCCATACAATTTTTTTGTAAAAATCTTGTCTGCACTAAATAATCTAAAACACAAAACGAACCAAGCCAAATGAACCTGAATATCTTCTTTACTGAAGTCAGTCAGTCAGTTAAGTGCCATACGTGATACACGCTTCGGCGATCATGTCTCGAAAGAGACATGGCTGACTGGGCAGAATATTATCCCGCAGTAGGTTGCCATTGCTTTCTGCGGTAGACCGGTTGCCAGCCAAGGCTATAGAACCCAATCTGTCCTGTTATTTAACCCTTAACTGGAAGGAATAGACGGATTAATACCTTTCCCAAGGGTATTTGCGCGTAAGTGAATACGATCGATTCAACTGGAATTCGAACTCGGATCCCAGATTTCTCGTTCCGTCTCGTTGGATCCAATACAGTAAACGAAGATAATTACTTTTTTGGTAATTTTTGAGTTTAGTTTGAAACAAAAAAAAGTTTTGTCATTCAATCTACCAGTTTTTCTGACATGATAGTGACAAGCTATTTTTTTAATCCTATCACCTTGAGCAAGGCGGTAACGCCACTGATGTGCACGGGGCTACGTAATAGTGAAAAGATTGGAAAAGAGAAAGCCGGAAACCACATCCTAAACAGGGAACAAGAGATGAGCCTCTACACCTATTCAATAGACGTAGGTGGAGTGTGAACCGGGCGATAGATAGATCTATTTACTCCAATTGAAAAAAAAAATAAACAAAGTGAGAAGATTGGAAAAGAGAAAGCCGGAAACTACATCCTAAACAGGGAACAAGGGATGAGCCTCTTCACTTGTTCAATAGACGTGGGTGGAGTGTGGACCGGGTGATAGATAGATCAAAAAGGTGGCGGGAAATTTGATGAAACACAGCAGCCCCATAAAGTGGCTGATTACTTTCCTAAAACAATTTACACTCGGTGAAAATAAGTAGTTTGGATTGAAATTCGAATTCACAATCTGTAAAATCATAACAAAAAACTATACAGTAGAAATAATAAGGGGAGTGGTACTGGAAAACTTAACACACACGGTGCTTTTTAAAGGGTAAGAGAGATAATGAAAAGTAATGATGATGACAAGTTTGTGTGAATAGATAGGGGAACGGAGGGCGGAGCACTTAGTTAATAACCATCCTGGGTAAGACGATAAACTACATCTAGCAGCAAAGCAAAAGATCGAGAGGTTTTGAGAAGCGCTAAAATCACCCGTTAATTGTTGCTGTTTCCAAGTTCACCCTGACCAGGGGTGGTAGCACTTGTTAGGGTCCCAGCTATAGGAAAATACTGAACCCGCAAACAATGGATTTAGCAATGGATTCGATATAGTCATTCCACTTGAGGTCCGCTGAAAGTGTGAGACCAAGGAGGCGTCGTGTTTTACTCTCTGGGAGGCAAGCCTGGTCCATGGTAATAGGAGATAGGTGCGATTGTCTATGATGGTTAATTGATAGTAGCTTCGTTTTAGAAGCATTAAAATTTACGATCTATTTCTTACCCCAGTCCACTACGGATTGGAGGTCCTTTCTAAGCTCGGCTGCAAGGTTAGCTTTGTCGCCCACACCAGAAAATTTAATTGTGAAAGCAGAATAACATACATAACAATTCTTAAGCTCCCAAGAAAATGAAATTTCAGCAGTGAATGACCCATAAGGAGCTGATATGCTGTTAAGCACATCAAACTTATCAAAAGGAGAAAACTTGAGAAAATAAGTCACACGATATAAGAAGTTCTGGAGATTTTTAATCGCTTATGAACTAATGAGACGCGGTATGTAGATAACGAATAACAGTTTTACCTTTTCAGATTTTCATTTTAATAAAAAAATGTTGTATAAAGAAGTGAATTCTAATTTTCCAAAGCCTAGTGGTGTTTGAGTTCGATCATCACTGATCATATTTTTTGCTTTGTGCAAACCGAATTCTATATAAGGAATTGTTAACGCTTGCACGAAAATAGAATTTTTCTTCTTGTGTCATTTATCGATATAATTCTAAAAACTGCCGTCAGTTGTAATTACAGATATAATTTTCATAACATTCAGGTCGGATATAATTTTATTAATATTCTACCTCCGCCATTAAATTTATTTAGCTTTTCCAGAATAGAAAATGTGCTTTCTTCTTTTATTGGTTATAAACCCTAACCTTGTGTCAAACTAGGTTAGCATCAAGAAAGAAGCAATGCCAAACATTCAGTCAAATAAACTACATTAACCTGATACGAGGAGCCAAATTCGAAAACACCAAAAGCCTAAAACGTCGTGGACCCAGCTTCTAGTGCTTAAACCCCAGGTGAGTTCCATGGCGTGACGTAACCGACCATTGGTTCCCAGTCACGTGGAAAGGTGTTTGGGGTCAAGATAGAAAGTGTCGAATATACCCTGCGGCGTGTATCCGGCCGAAAAGTGTTTTTCACTTGGCAGCACCGTGTTTGTAATTTGAGCTTGACTTTAGTCGCGCCAGAAAAGAGCCAACTCCGCACCGAAAAGCTGCTCTGAGAGAGAGAGAGAGAGAGAGAGAGAGAGAGAGAGAGAGATCCTCTGATGTGGCGTGTAACCTCAGAATCTTTAGCTCGAGGGATGCGGGAGAATAGTTCTTGTACGACCCGTAAAAATAGGTATCACAAAAAGGTTTAGAATTTAGCAAAGATCTTTCACACTTTTTGCTTTGTTCTTATCGCTTCAACCTTCCCCACATTTTTTTTTCCTTTTTTTTTCCTTCCTTCTTCTTGGGTTTCTTTCAATTTAGTTCAAGTTAGAAAGTCTTTATTTTCCCTAGATTGTTAATTTTTTTTATTTTTAATTTTTAGTTTTGTCTCTATTTTCTATTTTAATTTATTATTTCTACTTTTCGAAATACGTTCTTTCTTTTTCAAATAAATAATTTTTTTAGTTTCTTTCTTTCTTTTCAGATATTTTTAATTTTCTTTATTGTTTCCCTCTTTTACATACTTTACTATTTTTCTTTCTTTTTCGTTGCTTTTCTTTTCTTCACTTCTACATTTTTCCTCTTATTTCTTACTTTATTCTTCTTCTTCTTCTGTGTGCCCTGACCATTCAGGACGTAGGCGATCATGGCTTTTCACGTCTCTCTAACCCTGATGGCTCTCAGTACGCTTTCCCCTGTTACACCGCAGAACCCCCATTCCGCCATCCACCCGCACTGGCCAGTCAAGTACGTTACACGCTGTTTTCCCTTGTCTCTCCTTCCCTATATCTGGCCTGTTAGTATCAGATTCTCCAAGCCCTCCTTCCTCATTGCATGTCCCAGAAACTCATGAAGAGACAGCTGTATTAATTTCTTTTTCGGTTCCATCCTTTCCAAAGTTTCATCATTGCTCACATGCTCGATCCATGATATCCTCAGCATTCTTCTTTATCTTCTTTTATTTACTTTTTCTTTCTTTTCAAAATACCTATTCATTTTGACTTTTCCCTTCTACTCCTATTTGTTTTTGCTTCTTTGAGTCACTTATTTTGCAGCAATCGCCCAATTTGTATGTTCGAGATTAGAGATCTCACCAAGTAGAATTGAACTCATTAGCAATGACCTCTGAGACAATATCACGGAACATGCTCTAGAGTAGGCTCCTCATAGGAGATGTTCTCTGCTAAACTCACTTTCACTGGCTTTTGAGATATGTGATAGAAAGGCGCTATTCAAAGAAAAGCCTTAAATTAAATGCTAAACGTAATAACGTTGAGCTTTTTTTTTTTTACCAGTGGCAATGTTGGCGCAACAATGGCTTACTAACTCTCCCCATTCACACATTAGTTTGTGTGGAAGACTGAATCAAACATTGGCAATGCATATAAAACTTATAAATAGATGAAATTTCTTTCTACTTGGTCGAGAGTTGGGGTTATGCGGTCTAGCCATCGCACAGTCACCATAACTATCTATACATATAAAATTTTGAGACGTCCGTCCGTCCGTCCGTCTAAAAGAGCTATACATTGACAATCAAAATAACTCAAAAACACATTTTGAGGAGATGTACAAAGTACAGTTGGTTTTACTAGTGTGCATAAAAACCGTAAAATAGAGTTTTTGTCATAGCATTTTTCCAAACAAGTTTATTTAAATTTCAACGATCGGTTTAGGAAAGTGAATGAAAATCGGAGTTTGTAAATCTCGACAGAAAAGTTAGTAACAACTTCTAAAATACGAAATATAGTAAGAATTAAAAAATATTAGTTGGATGTGTTATGTCTTGAAGGCTGTCACAATGCGTTGAATGAAATAAAGGAAGGTCGGGAGGTGATTGTATGACCTATTTATTAAATCTATTCAATCTATATTTCGAGACTATAATCACATCATCAGAATGGCAGAGAAACCTTCAGACTGTCCGCGTTTCGTCGATGTCCATCTATGAATGGCTGGCTTTATCCACTGCTGCTGTACGCGTGTGTGTGTGTGTGAGTGTGTATGCGTGTGTATTCTAGTTGGGATTTTTTATGGTCTGATGGTGTGTGTGTGTGTGTGTGTGTGTGTGTGTGTGTGTGTGTGTGTGTGTGTGTGTGTTCTAGTTGGGGCTTTTATGGTCTGATTAGTTCTTAAAATATTAACTTTTCCTCGCCATGATTCGCGAGCGCTGCGTGGGATGAGATGACCATGTTCAACCCCACGAGAGATCTTTTGTCTCAGTCACTTCACCAAATCTAATCAAATGAAGTGAAAGAACTGCAGAAGTTTTTTTTTCTTTATAGTCGGACCGAGAACATTCCCAATAGCCCCTGATATATATATATATATATATATATATATATATATAGCTAGTTTTTGTTCACAATTAAACTAAATCAGTACACAGTAGTCTTAAAAAGTGTTCAATACAATTATATTGTTGAACTTTTGAATGTTTTAATTGGAGTTGACAGCTGAGTGTGTACTCTTTAGCTTGTCTTTATGACTAAACAACAGCCGTCTAACACACCTTTGTCCACACTGACTATGAAGACCTTAGGTTTTCTGTCGTCACTTATCCTTGCAATATGATCAGCCCAGCAAAGTTTTTACTGCACCATTAATATTTCAATTCCAATAATGTGCATTTTGCGTTAAGATCAGCATTTTACATTCTGCTTTCGAAAGTATGACCCCATATCACCCGGAGACAACTTACATAAATTATCTATATTAATTTAAATTTATATAAAACATCCCCTACTCTTTCTAGATCAATCCTTAGTTTGTATCCAGCAGAAAGGCATAATTACAACTAAGAATAACTCTTGGACTGTTGTTCTATTATCCTGAATCTGTCTATCTATTAGACAATCATCATAATATGCATAATTAGCCTTGCCTTACATTTCATTCAAAGCCATTTCTATAATTCCTGGGCTTTTTATATTTTCTACCTTCACGATGAAAGTCAACTATTAATTCTAAATACCATTAAACAAGTATGTTTTTACTTAACTTGTATACTGACAGAAAGTAAAATTGCAACGAACATGATGTCTATATTTTCCATGGCTACATATTCGTTGGTAGTAGGAATATTTACATATTGCTTCGGCCATCATATAAGGTAATAACACCAGTCTGTCTTCTGTTTCTGAATGTTTAACGATGATGAATGTTGCGATAAGGCTGAGCGACGTGAAAGCGTTCACTGCATGCAAATGTAATGCATAGAAGCTACAGACGTGTCCTTTATGTTCAGTTAGAATGATCTGAAAGAACTTCCATGTTTATAACGGAGAACTGATGTGCCTGTCGGATGATATGACAGTCACTGATGTTACTGTCAAATGAACATTCATGTAGCCGTACAGCAGGTTCTGGGTGGCCATGTAGTACAGGCTAGCGTCAAGCTCAAAGTATTGGTCTTCATAGCACAAATCAGAGCTAATGTACCCCACCCAAGAGGGCCAACAGAGAGAGGACGGGCAAATTTTTACTTATGTTGCAAGACCATTGTAAAAGTCTCCAGTGATGTTAGAGAGTTAAATTGCAATTTGTAGAGGTAAGAGATGAGAGCAGGTACTATCTTCAGGCCGATAGATCGTTAGTAGATGAATTATAGGAGCAGGGAGCAACATATTGCAGAATGTATACCTTAAAGAAACATAGGTTCAACTCTCAGTATAAGGCGGGACATAGGTTGATCATGTTATTTTCTGGTACTTACTATCGCCAAATATTCCAAAATGTCTATTCAGTATGATGGGTTTAACAGGTGCTTGACACATGGAATAATGTATAGCAAAGTGGTATTTATCATCCTTACGACTGTATGCATGAAAGAGTACAAGCCTGTGTTAAATCCTCATCACATTATACGCACTTATTATATGATGTCTTAATAATGTAAAAGAAAATTGATATAATAGAAATGATATGTATATTTAATAATCTGCGCTAATATTGATTTGTATGTGGTAATTTCTTGGAATTCACCTACATTAACTGTTTGTTTCATCCTGGATAAATTAAAGCACCTATTCGGGCGGTTCTAATCCTACCTTTTGTTAAAACAGTAACTGAAATGATCTTAGCATGAATATAAAATCGTCTTAGAAACATTCTCAGTGGAATGTGGGCACACATACACACATACACGCACATACACGTACTTGGCCATGGTTCTAATAGGTCTCATTTGGGTGCCCGTGGGGACTCGTTGGTGATGCAGTTGTGGTAGCATCATCCGCATGTGGGGTGGGGTAAAGGTGATGGAGGCATTGTTGGTGGAAATGTTCTTTGGAATGCGTATCTTTATTGGTTCTCGAAATCTGCTCTGTTTTGTATCCTACCGTAAACAAAGTTATATTTTTAGGAAATGGATTAAATCCAACATATTTTTCATTTATTTGTTTAATCATTATTTTTAATAGAAACTCCTATTTGAGTAGATGATCTGTTTGTACTTATTAAATAGTATAATTTTATTTACATCTACTGGCCTGATGTGTGTTTGGGGCGTAGTATTTTTGTAACAACACAAGTAAAAGTATACAACCTATTAAAGATATAGTACTGAAGGATGTTCCACTCACTGGAAATTGAACACTCATGAAATATGCAGACAAAAACAATCAGCTGACAACGTACACATGCCCTTTATAGCCATCATGACATTGATAACGAAATAAACCTGTCAATATTTTTGGCTTAACCCATTGTCGACACTGATTGCCAAACATTTAACGCTGTGTTCCTCTTTCTCTCTTTTACACTATCTATCTATCTATCTATCTATCTATCTATCTATCTATCTATCTATTTCAGTGTATACTTATCTATATCTATATCTGTCTCTATATCTATGAATCGATTTACATATCCATATCTAGCTATATATTTCCGATCGTGATTTCACATTATCTATCTATCTATCTATCTATCTATCTATCTATCTATCTATCTATCTATCTATCTATCTATCAACATCATTTCACATAATCTATTCATATATCTATCATGCATATCTTTAACATAAATCAACCTATCAACGCCTTTGGGCCAATCAGTTTGTTAAGTGCCATACGTGATACATGCTTGGGCGATCATGTCTCTTCTGACTAGGTAGAAGGTTTTCCTGCAATTGGTTGCCATTTCTTTCTGCGGTAGACTGGTTACCAACCAAGGCTATAGGATTCAATATGTTCTGCTATTCAATCCATAGCTAGAAGAAGAGACGATTAATACCCTTCTTAAGGGTATTTGCGCGTAAGTGAATGCAACGAGTTCAACTGGAATTCGAACTCGGCTCTCTGATTTCTCATTTCGAGGCGATATCCATTACAACACAACGCATTAATGGTTAATTACTCTCATGTTTATCAATTAAAAGTATTTCTTCCAGTTTGCAAATATCTATCATTATCTCTTTGTAAACAGATAACCACATACAAACTTGCGCATATATACATTAGTGGTGTGCATGTCTCCATGTGTTTATGCCTTTCTTAAAGCTTTTTGTTTCAACACGTCTATATATATTTCTATCTCTATATAACGTTTTCTATGATATTCTTATGGGCATTATTATTCTCTCCGTTTCCTTACTCACGCGTTTTCCCGCATTCACAAACGAGAAAATGGACGATATCTGAACATATAGAAATACTCCAGTTGGTCCATGTTGTATATCACCACGTCTACATCCATATCTCATCATATACTGTGACAGCTACGTTCTGCGGGCCACTTCACACAGTCGATTGGTACCTTAGCTGTCTGGACTTCATTATTTAGTTCCCTCTGTCAGTTTGCAGAACAATACAGTCTCTGGAGAATTTCCCAATGACAGATAACTATTTCATATTGTGCATCTACACTTTCGTAGATTTTGGCACTTATAGAGATTTACCTTTTATATTTCTGTATTATTTTCTATTTGAATTCCACTCAGGCAATTTTAATGCATGTCTTTGTGAATATATTTTTACGTTGCTGTAATAGAAATCGTTTGAAAGCAAGGACTCTAGCGGCTAGGATTGAGGAATCGGAGAGCCTAGTGTTAATACCCCTGGGAAAAATAAGGATTCATTTCTACTTTCTTTATTAATATTATGTGTGCTTATTTTTGCCACGGTAGAGTAATGGATTGCGGATTACATTGAGGATTTCGAATTCCAGTCGAGTTCTTTAGAGTCACTTATTTGCTAATACTCTTGGGAAAGGTAAGAATTTATCTCTACTTTCTTATTATTTTGTGTGCTTATTTGTTGACGCGGTAGGGGAATGAATTTTTTTTAATCATATCACCCCGAGCTAGGCGATAATGCCACTGATGTGCAAGGGGGATGTTCTTTACTACTTCAGTTTTCTGACACAGCAGCTTGTTGGCGCCATTCACCGGCCACATCTGTCCTTGTCAAGTCTCTACTTTGTTGGCCTTTGTCTCTGGTCTTGATTGCCTTGTTGTCACTGACAAGATGATCAACTATGACACGACGCCTCTCTAAAGAGAAAAACTCTAGTCTGACAAGAACTTTGCCTGCTGCTAAAAGAGAATGAAAATGTGAACATTTCAGGAAGGAAGTCCTCAGTCTTATCCAATTTGGGAACCAGCCTTCACTGAACACTGCCCTCCGTTGACAATGACCCAGCCCTTGAGTCTCTTTCATTTTTTTATTGGTCTTCATTAGTCAACTTTTCTGCGGTTCGAATTGATGACTTCGAGTTCCAGTCGAGTTCATTAGATTCACTTGGGAAAGAAAGATAAGAATCCATCTATACTTTATTAATTATTATTATTAGTTGTGATTAGCTGTTAGGAAGGCATAGTAATTGATTGAGAGTGAGATGACTAACGTGACATGACTAACGGTCATGTCACGTTGAATACACCGGTTCCCGCTCGATCACCGAAGTTAAGCAACGTTGAGCCTGGTCAGAACTTACGTGGGTGACCACTTGGGAATACCAGGTGCTGTTAGCGTTCACGGATGTGCGTTGTGGTGCGGTGGATGTTGGCTTGGAGGGGGAAATCGGTGAGCCGAGTTCCAATTTCAGTCGAGCACACTGCACTCACTTGCGCACTAGTACCCTTGGGAAAGCTATTAATCCGTCCGTTCCCTCCAGTTATGGGTTAAATAACGGGGTAGGACTTGGGACCCTGCCCTTAAACAAATCCCAATGAGACTTGCTCCGTCAGGGAGGAAGCCCGCTCAACCCGACTAGGGTGAATGCGGCATACATACATATACATATAGTAATTGATTGAGAGTGAGACTGAAGAGTTCGAATTCCAGTAAAGTTTATTACATTCAATTACGTGCTTTGGGAAAGGTAAGAATTTTTGGGAAAGGTAATAACTTTGGGAAAGGTAAGAATTCATCTCTACATTTTTTTATTGTTGTTATGTGTGCTTAATTGTTGTCTGGGTAGAGAAATGGATTGCAGCTCATATTGAGGAATTCGAATTCCAGTCGAGTTCATCAGATTCACTTATGTGCTAATACTAATGGGAAAGGTATGAATCCATCTCTTCCCTCCCTTCCAGTTATGGAAAAATAGCGGGACGGACTGGGTCATATAGACTTGGGTGGCAAGAAAAGGACAGAGCCTGAGGGCCTAGTGTATGAACCAAAGTCGACCCACACCATATTCTTTGATTCGCAACTGTCGGTCAAGAGGTTGAAGAAGAGATGAGTGCTTTCAAAATATGATTCTTCTAACCCCAGCTCCCCCGCCGACGACAGAAGCAGTCGAGGGATTGATGATGAACAGCCATTAGTATGAGTACGTAGAGTAAGCGTTATGGTCACGGAAAGTGGAATTAGCGTTCAAATCCCATTCTAGTCTGATGATTCTATTTTAGCATTTTATAATGTATTACTTCTCTCCTTAGGTTAACCAACAGAGTAAATTGGGATTTTTAGCCTACGCTTGAAACCAGCTTAAGCGAAGACTACTCAAAATTCAAATTCCCCAAGAAAATGTAACGGGAAAACAATTCCACTTTCCTCAAAATGTTATACCAATTGAAAAATAATTAAGAAAACAAGACTGTCGAGATTTATGGACGATTATGTCCTGTTGATTTAAAATAATTTTCTGGTATAAATGTAATTGTGATGAGTTCTCTTGATCTCATTTAGTCTCTTAAAAAACAACTAAAAGACAATTGATGTCTTTATTAAGGAAATATTTGATATTCATTGCTACCATCAGTAGAAATTTATAACGTATTTCTTTTATTAAAATAAATGTTTCAGGAAAATACGTTTCTTAAGCCCAATAACTTTTATCGGTCCTTACGTATTATCGGGAGGACCTTTGATTTTTACTTTTTCTTTTTTTTCCCCGCTTATAACACCAAGGAACTGGAAAAATCAGGCTTTCATCACCTCAACGTCAACCACAAGTACAACTTTGTGGATTCGAACACCGGGGCTCATACGCAGACAGTGGAACGCCTATGGGGATCGACAAAGTGGCGAAACAAGAAGCACTGTGGCACTGCACGTCACCATTTGGAGTCGTATTTGGCCGAATTCATGTGGCGGAAGCATGTTGCCTGTACTGATGTCTTTGAGTCACTTTTGGAAGCAATTGCGACGTTCTGGCCTCCGGAATTACAAATGTAATGTTATTTTATTGTTTTAACCGTTTCAATAAATAATTTACTTTAATTTTTGAGTCGTGTTTTTAAAGGTCCTCCCGATAATACGTAAGCACCCTTTTATCACTTTTTCTATTATGGGTAAGACTTTTCTTCCTTCTTAAAAATTTGTTAGTGTAAGAAAGTCAATCACATAACTTGTGGACATTCAACAGAAGCAAGAACTAAAATGAATATCAAATATAACTCGAAAAACAAATAATGACATAATCAACATGTTAACATTCCACACAACTTCAAATAAAAGATTAGGAAGTAAACTGCCACGAATAATAAAAAGAATGATAACAGCTACTAGAATTGAGAAAATAATTTTCATGGTAAATAGTTTTAAGAGAAAGATTTAATAAATTTCAGTCAACAGTAGTACAAGCTGCTCGGTCAATAAATGTCAAATGTTTCCTTATAAGGAAACCGCTAAAATTACCATTACGATTACCATCCCTGGTTAAATAGAAATAAATTTTATTTATGCTTATACATTTCTGAATGCATACTGTATGCATACTGCATACTGCATGCTGTGAAGAATTATTCTCCAGAGCAGGAAGGTATTTAAGTGGACATCCTCACAATCTAGATTTTTCCCAAGTTAATTCCAAGGACATATTTTCTTTCTATGAAAGTCGTTGTTAAATGGGATTCATCACCACAAGATAACGTAATTTTGCGTCTTTTGCGTAATTCAAAAGAAGATTAAAATTCCTACGCAATGGCATTTGGGATACGTCAAAGTGAATGCAGAATCGGCTGCCATTAAATGACTACGTGAAAATTAACCATCGTTTGTTGGAATAAGAACAGAGTGTTATCACTCATATAACATTTATTACACTATTTGTTAATTTCTTAGCGTGTCTAATATATAAATGAAGCTGTTTTCTATAATATGCGAAACATATCAAATACCTCATAAAAGTTATCATCAGATAAAGTAGTGAAACAGTCAAGGAATTTTATAAAATTGTCAGAAAAAGTTTAAATTTCGGATAAGACATCGAATAATCAATTTGGAAACTATTTTAAAGCATTATAAAAGTTTTTTTAATTGTGAACTGTCTGACCTACACAATCTTGAAGAATCTGCAAGCCGAAAGTACCCCAAATTAAAGCTGCAGGTGCCTGGGGCACCTCCTATCGAAACAATTTGAATGCCTTACCCGGTACGATAGCAAGAAACGAAATTAGTGAGAAGTTAAGTAATTTACATGAAAAATAGACTTGAAGGTATCGACCTTAGATAACGAACCAGAAGGGAAAAGAAATTATCGATAAACCGATGAACATTTCTGGGTTCGTTTTGATAATTTTAAGCATTTAAATCTTTATTGGAGAAAGAAAATTTGTAAGCATATTGCCAAAAATATGCAAAAAAAAAAAATACCTTCATACATTTAACTATTTAAATGTGCTCATACACACGATAGAATACGCGCTAAAACAGACGTACACACTTATATATATATATATATATATATATATATATATATATATATATATATAGATGTATATGTATACATGTATGTACAAGTATATGTATACATGTATGTAGACAAATAAAAATTAAAAAGGGCTTTAATATATGTAGATGTAAATATAGGCATACATATACGTGTATATATGTGTGGAGGTATACACACACACACACACACACACACATATATATATATATATATATATATTTGTGTATCAGGCTGCAGAATTTCTTTTGACATGTGATATTAAATAATTTTCAAACATTGCATAAAATCCATTTAACATCACGGATAATTTTTCGCGTATTATAATTGAAAGATGTAAGAATGAGTTGTAACGTTTACAGATGATTTTATTATTCATTTCTTGATGTTCCCAAGTACTTTCCATCTCTTTCCGTGATCATCTTTAGGATTGTGCTAGAAATTATTGTAAATTTTCTTCTTGCACAAGAAAACAACAAAAGCAAATTACAGATCCTCGAAGCAATATTTATTAAAAAAAACTAAAGCCGTCAATTAATAAAATCAGCTACGAGTGCGGTAGTAAAGTTCTAAAATGTTTATAGAAAGAATAGTTTTTCATGCTTTAACACGTGTATGACCATGACATTACAACATAAAAGAAATTCCATTTCTGATAATCTTCACGTTCTGATGAATGCTAAGCAATTTGTCAACCATTGTATTTGAAGCAAGTGCGAGTAAAGAAACTTTTGGCATAGAAGTGTCAATTACATTTAACCATTTCAACGGCTAAAGAGTGAGACCTTGATGTCAATCTAGTAGCACGCTTAAATTCATGTGGTCGGTACATCAGGGTAGAAAGCTTGTCAGAGCAGTTGCCATGAAAATATTTGTAGAAAAGAAAAGGAAGTCATGCGAGAAATTGTCTGAAGTCGAGAGGCCAAGTCAAGATCGATTTCATTGCTGATCTCTCTTTGGATTTTGAAAAGAACTCCGAGATGAATAGCAGGAGCACCCGGCCAGATATGGCAACAGTATTCAATGCAAGAAAAAAATGGCAGATTTATAAATGTGTAAGATGGATACAGACAAGGAAGAATTTCTCGAACTACACAGTGACCCAATTTTCCGTGTAGTAGATGCAACTGTTGATTTAATGTTGTCGTTCCAAAGATTGCTTGAAAAAATACTGGCGAGGAGGTGCACTATGTTACTCTCCAAGATCAGTTTTATTTTGGAGGATTTAAAATTTACAAGCCACTTTTTGCTCCAGTAATTCACAGTTTCAAGAGCAGCTACCAAGTTTACTTTGCCATCGTTTTGGAAGTTTTACAATTTACAAGCTATTTTTCACTCCAATTCTTCGCATGTTGGAGGTCCTTTTCAAGAGCAGAAACGAGGTTTACTTTGTCACCGTTTTGAAAGTATTGGAATTTACGAGCTATGTTTTACTCCATTCCCTCGCATGTCGGAGATCCTTAAGAACCTCTTGCATTCACTTACGCGCAAATACCCTTGGGAAAGGTATTAATCCGTCTCTTCCTTCCAGTTATGGGTTAAATAACAGGACAGATTGGGTTCTATAGCCTTGGCTGGCAACCAGTCTACCGCAGAAAGCAATGGCAACCTACTGCGGGATAATCTTCTGCCCAGTCAGTCATGTCTCTTTCGAGACATGATCGCCCAAGCGTGTTTGACGTATGGCACTTAACTGACTGACTGAGTTTTGCTTTGTCATCTTTGGCAGGTTTCATATTGAGATTGGAGTCAATGGTGGTGTCAACTGCATCGATGCTTACTTGGGAACTGATTACATTGAAATAATCCTTATTGAAGATAAGAAACAGCGTAGGACCTAATATATATATATATATAAAATATATATATATATATATATATAGGTTCTTGAATAAGTTCTCGGTGTTTTCTAACAGATGAGGTTCCAGAATTGCGTGCATATAGTTTCAGATGGCAACACATCTATAAAGTAGTACTATATAAGAACTTGAAATTCAGTGTATGTCATTTTGCCGAAAACGACTTGCAGATTTTAGTTTAGATGCTTCAAAAATAATGATTTTGATGTTAAAGATAAAGAACATATTGGCACACCGAAAAGTTTGAAGACGAAGAATTGGAATCATTACTTCATTAAAACTCATGTCAAGCGCAATCAATCTGAACTTTCAGAATCATTTAAAATTGATAGCGCAACAGTTTCGAAATGTTTGAAAGCATTATGAATGATTCCAAAGCAAGGACATTTGGTGTCTTACGAGTTCCTAAGTATAGAATCTCGTGGGGTAGGCCCGGCCATTCATCAGCATCAGGGTTTCTCTGCATTTGATACGATCAGCTGGTGTAGTTTTTTATGAGCTGCTCAAACCGACCGAAACAATCACGGAAAACCTATATCGACTGAAGAGGATGCATTTGAGCTGAGTATTAAAGAAAAAACAAAACGGCCGCTATCTGAGTCACCACAAAGTGATTTTGCAAGACGATAATGCTATGCCACATGTCAGAAGACGAATGAAAACCTACTCAGAAATGCTTAAACCGGAAATCATACATCAATTCAGCAAGAATTGCCCCGTCTAATTATCATTAATTCCGATCGATGGCACATATCTTGGTTGAGCGGTATTTTCATTCTTATGAAGATGCAAAAACAAAAAGGTAAGCTTCAAAAGACATGTCGTTTTTTCGACGTTGAATTCAAAGGTGGTAAAAAATAATGGCTAACTTTGGGCAATATGTTCAGTGACATATTTCTTACTGATTGTATTTAAATCATCACTTTCATGACAAATCAGCGAGAACTTATTCAAAATACGTATATATATATATATATATATATATATATATATATATATATATGAATTGGGGTCAAATATTAATTAGAAACTGACAGAATTTAATTTAACAAATTTAACTGAAAGTAAAATGTTTTACAATTTTCATTTCTTAGTGAGCGAAAGAGATACCATAAAGGCAAAGAGAAGTAAAAAAAAAAAATACATTACCAAGATAAAAGCAATACGCAGACAGTCTTATATATATATATATTGGTCATATATCCGAAAAAGCGGCTTGGAGGTAAGTTCTAAAGGATGCTATTAATATTAAATATTAAAACTGAAAAAACAAAACAAAACAAAAAAAAAACAAAAAAAACACAGCAACTTATACAAAGGAAAAAATTGACTACTAACGGTACGCGTATCTTCCTAAAATTATCCGGTTATCAACTTACTGACGACCATGTCGAATTCTTGAATATCGGCGAGAATTGTCACCTCTAACCAGATACGACACTCTTCAAAAAAAAAAAAATTCAAATTCTATGCCAATTCCTTCAACAGCTCACAACAGAAAAATCAATCAAAGTGAATCCAAATTTGAAACACATAATTTTCCTTACAAACTCAAAATCAGCCAGAAACGAGTTGCGCAACAACCCTAATATCCTTATTAGACGCGCTGCAAAAAACAGTAGCTACGTAGTTCTCAACCGACAAGACGATAACTAGAAACCACAATCCATCTTAGATAGCCTAACGATATTCACTAGATTAAAAAAAAAATCACAGAAACATTAAAAAGTTATGTAAATAGACTTATTACAGCGAACAACGCTGACGTTGATAGCTTAAAACTCAAGAAAATAGTTGACGAATACCAAACGGGATATATATTCGGTAATGTAAAATACATAAACCAGGTTTTCTTTTACGGTCTATCATATCACAAGTACCTACATATGCATATCAACGATCAAAAACAAATAATTTCTCCCTAAACACCTAATAATTGTAGCATAGCATCAACCAACGACTTCTTACATATCCTGAAAGCAGTGAATCCCATTGGTGATATTCTAACTTCTCTGGACGTCAAAAGTCAGTTGACCATCGTCTTAGTGGAAGAAACAATCAAAATAATTCATGATTGTGTCTACAAGCATCCGGCAATACTTCATCAAAAATCCGAACAGCTATCTTCAGGAAACTACACTTTTCTTCACCACAAGAACTCATTTTACAACAATAATAGCAACGCATATTTCTTTTTTAATCATATCACCCCGAGCAAGGCGGCAAGGCCACCGGTGTGCGGGGGGCTACGTAAGAGTGAACAGATTGGAAGAGAAAGCCGGAAACCACGTCCAAAACAGGGAACAAGGGACGATTCCCCAAACCCGCCCAACAGACGCGGGTGGAGTGAAAACCGGGCGATAGTTCAGTCTATCTACTCCAATTGAAAAAAAGAAACAAAAAAGAAAATTGAAAAGATTTGAAAAGAGAAAGCCGGAAACCACATCCTAAACAGGGAACAAGGGATGAGCCTCTACACCTGTTCAGTAGACGTGGGTGTAGTGTGAACCGGGCGATAGTTCAGTCTATCCAAACTAACGGTGTTAGAATGATAAACCCTTTAAGTTCTACTTTTGCTAACGTGTGCATGTCTTATTTTAAAAACAGGGTATTTTAGAAGCAGAAACAGGGTATTTTAGAACCAGAAAGCTACACAAGCCACATCGATAAAATTTGATAAAGAATAAACATGAAATCACAAACTTATAATCAACTTTTCAAAATCAGTTAAAGTTAAAATTTGCATAGTAACTTATGGTTCATAGCAAAATCACATTCCACGATATCGAAATAGAAGTACAATCCAGTGTATTTACCACTTACCTCTATAGAAAACACCAAAATACAAACTTATGTGTTCTAAACTACGATATCCAACACTTTCAAATGTATACAATAGCAGTACTAACAAACTTCTTATATAAAGAACACAAAATTTCCTTTTCTAATGGACATTTGTAAGGGAACAGAAGCACATAAAACATCAATAATAATATTCTCAACTACATCATTGACAGAAAAACAAAATTATTCTTATATAAAATACTCGACTTCAGTAATAAAAATATAATACCATATCTTATCTTATTTTAACATATTTTATTTCAATCAGATACACAATGATAATAAGAAGGATGAATTTACCACGAGGAAAACTTTAACATTCTATTTTTGCTATAAAACCTGGAAAACGTTTATTGATTATCATTAAAGTTTATAATATATTACAGAAAATGGAATACTGCTGACCTCGCTGTTACTAAACAAAATAACCCCACCAAATCAAAAGTAGCGATAAATAATATAGTGTACTAATTTCAATGCTCACTACAAGAATGTATTTTTTGTTACAATTCAATTACTTATATCGGACATACTATCACCTCATGAACAAGACACCTTACATGTCACCTGTCAAATCAAAATGGGATTAAAAAGCATTTATTAACCCATAATTTAATAGAACTCCTGAGGAAAATGCAAGTTGATAACACGAAAAATCCTATTTAAATCAAATAACTTAATATTAAGTCCTGTTGATGAAACTCCGTTCCTTCGCTACTAATTTAACATGGATCAGTTGCTGAGAAGGCATGTTAAGTATTTTTTAAAAATAGAAATAATCCTCACGTTAACCCAAGCGTTTCGAACAATAAAAACTATGGACAATTTTTATATTCTTTAACCACTAAAATGTACGTTTATTGAGCAAGTTTAGTTTGGGGAATTTGATAATGTGCAATTTGTCTAGTAAACATAAAAAACATGACTCATGTAAAGATTTACAACTACTGTATTTTTGTATTTTACGGTAGGGGGTTTTATTGGCTTCTTTTAATTGCCAATAATAAATAAAAAACCACTACCATAGAAAATACATCAGTAATAAAATTTTATATCGGCTGTATCAAGAATTCTTTTAAAACCCGCTATTATTTTTACAACTTTTATTGTAATAATAAAACTTACCGTGATAGCACAACACTTTCTACTTTTTATAACGAAATGTTCTTGTGTTGCAGTAAACTAGGTCTTTCTTATGAACTTATAATAAAATATTACCATATATAATGAGATATTAAATATCGAGCATTATTAATAAATAAATCCCTACAAACAGTGGACTGTCAACCCATTACTTTGTACTACATCTAAGATTATATATATATATATATATATATATATATATATATATATATATATATATTACAAATAATACTTCGAAATTACATATATCGAATGTTCATTTCAGCGAAATAAATTCGCTTTTTTTATGGTAAAATTCAAATGTTTTTATACATCGGAAAAATATATATATTTGGCTCTGTAAATAAACAATTTTATTTGCATTTATTTGCATTGAGCCCTCTGGCTGAATTAGTTTTAATATTTAATTTTCATTTATTTTAATATTTAATTTTCAACAATTAATATTATTAGGATTTCCCTTTGTTACTTTTCCTACATGCCACTATATATATATATATATATATATATATATATGAGAGCGAAACAGTCTTGTATGTGTATGACTAATATATTATGGTTTCATTACAATTGTAACCACTTTTGAGATTTACGCCTTACTCTTTCGTAATGAATTAAGTTTTCTAGGTGACTGGCGTATGTATACACCGTATATATATAACACGCTAAAATCTCCATTCTTTTATTCCATGTGCCTATGGCTTAGCCAGTAGGTACTCCGGCTGATACCAAATAGGTCTAGTTTCGATCACAGCTAGAAGCAAGTGGAACTCTAGCCACACTGATGAGCTGTGGATGACTAATATAATATAATATAATAAAAGTGTATATATATATATATATATATATATATACATATATATATATAGATGCATGAATAAAAAATAACTCATTTAAGTAAACGCGTTTCGTACATTGAAGACTTTATTAAATATAATTTTGAATTTTTTATTATTTTTACATAAAAATACATTCGACCAAAAGCTTGATTTTAAGAATCACACACTTATTAAAAGAGAAAGAAATTTACAAAGAAAATTCTCGAGAATGTCTTTATCGAATTTTATCAAAATATAAATCTACACCTCCGATTTTTTTCTTTTTTTTTTTTTTGCCAGTATCTCTATTCTCGAAATAAATACTGCTTTCGGAAGCCAATAAAAAATGAAAAAAATGTTTAAAAAAAAAATCAAAAGAAAACGGTTAAATTCATAAACTGATGTTAATCAAAATATATAACACAGAAATTATTCCCAAACCAAAACAATTTAAATCCTAATTTATATTAAAAAATATTCTAAAATATCACTTACGCAATTTTGTTTATTAAACATTGAATTATGTTATTTCGTGTCCTTCATAACTTGCCTGACTTTTAAGCTAACTTGATTATTATGCATGAGCGGTTTTATACTTAAAACCTTGAAAAACCAATAACAACTTGCAAGTAGATGACGCAGTTTACTCCCGCACGTACTCAGACATATACGCGCTCACACACAGGCAGGCATGCAAGAAGCTATTGACCCTTCTGTTTCCCTAAATAAGCACCTACCCCCTTCAACGCATATTTCTGTATGCAGCTTAATGATAAATGATGATGTCATGCCAATTTTGGCTGCGTGCCTGGACCGTTGAGTTGACATCTGCCCATATCCTGTATCCAATACCCAAAGCGACTAAGAAATAGAAGGCGTTTTTGGGTTTTTCATCGGAGATACTCTTTCCAATGTTGTACAAATCTCATGATACGGCAAGCGCTTTAGTCGTCATACAGTTCGATATCTACTTTTTAAGGACCCTCATCTCTTTCAACGCTTCCGCTGCCCTCCTTAACATTACCCACTCAACGGACATTAATCATATATGCACAGGGTTACTGATATGCAAAATCTGAACGCTAAAACAATGAAATTTATAAGAACTGAAACGTTTCGAAACGAACTACGGCTTTCGTCAGTTCAAAATACATATTTTTGCTTCTTCAAAATATAGTTTTATTTTAGGATTAGTATATTTGTTAGTTGAATTAATCAACTGCTAAATAATTTCAAAGTCCTGAAAAATTAAAATGTATAGTATTTCAAATTATAAATATGAGAAATAATAATTTCAAAATTATTTTAATTTATTTTAGATTTATTAAAATACTTTATGTCTTTATTTTTTTTTTCAATGGAAATTTTATAAACGAGGATGTTTTGAGGAAAATAGAAAAAAGAACGCTTAAAATTAAATTGAGAGAGCGATATTTCTAGGATATAGAATGAGAGTTTTGGAAATTTGTCGCTAAAATAATATATTGAAAGGAAAGTGAATAGAGGAATGCAACGAGACGCTTACCTAACAAGCGTGAGTAAATCGATTGTAGAACAGGGATTAGGATAAAACAATGACAAAGCCAAAATTACTCAAAGCTACAAAGGATAGGGAGTTGAGGGGCGCTATGTTCGCTCACGTAGAAGAAAAATCATTTTTAAAATATTTATAATTTTAAAACATCTTTTTCATTGAAATTTATTTTGAATTACTTCTTAACTAAAAAATATATTACGAAAATAAATAGAAATAAATAGAATAATATTTAAATAAATAAATAGAAAAAATAGAATAATATTTACAGAAAATAAATAGAAAAAATAGAATAATATTTACAGAAGAATACTTACAATGTGGACGATGTGGTGCAATATTTAGCAACCATGTCTCACTCCAATCATTACAATTAAGTAGTGAGTTAATTCCTCACTAGTTATACGAAACTTCCGGATTTATGTCGCATATAAGCAGCGCTTAGAAAATCACAGATTCTTATCAATTTAAACGTTATTTTTTTTACTCATATCTGAGCAGACGCTGTGTTTATTTATTAAATATGATATTTACTTATTTTCGTCTACCGGCTTGAACATTAAAAAAATCTTATTAAAGAATAATATGCGTTCTCCAGCTCAAATATGAGTATCCTCTAAAAATAACATTTAATTGATAAAAAATCTGTTCCATTAATAAATATCCATCACTTCTTTAAAAAAGTACGTTGTTTATGTTTGGATCCGAAACTGAGTCGATATAATAATTTAAAGGAATCTATCACGAGAAGGATTTCACTTTTCGGACTTTGTTGGTTTGGTAAAGCTTCTTCGTGTCCGAGTTGTTTAAGTCATATCAAATATAACCTCAGTTTCCTTCTACCCGGTTGGGTGTGTTAAAGTCATACCAAATCTTTCTTTGATAATATTTCTCGAATATTCAGGCCGGTAGACGAAAATAAATAAATAAATATACTATTTAATTATTCAGTAAATAAAAACTTGTTTTCACATTTATTTATAAACTGCATTGCATTAGTTCTATTTGTATCAGTTTTTAGAATGTTATAAATATAGAATTATTCTTGTAAATAAGGAAACTGATAAATGAGTAGTGCTTAATATTTTTGTTGTTAATTCTTAAGAAGAAAATTGTATAAATTCACTTTCAGTTCAACCATCGCTTTTTAATACAATACACATAGCCGGAAAGTGAAAATTATAAAAACAGTGCCATGAGAAAAAAAGCCCTTTCTTTCCACACTACGTTTTATAATGGGCACGTTTATCCATATTTGCCTTTTATTTTGTGTTATTTTAAAATTTAAAAAATCATTTGGTATGAACATATTTTCTTTTGGCTTTCGTAGGGAAATCCATTTACAATGAATTTACAGAGTAAACTGGATACCCTAAAAAAATTTTATTTAAAAGATATTCGTTATCTATCGTAATATGAAAAATCTTCTAAGAATGATTATTCCCTATTATTAGTTCTTATTGTACAATTCAAGCAAGTTTCCTTCCGTAATCTCCCTCAGCAATAATCAATAATCATTGCTTTACACTTACTCTATTCCACAATCTAAAACCACCCACTTTTCAAGTGTTACTGACAACAGTTTCTCGGGGTTACCATATTTAGACTATTCTGACAGATCTGGATGAATTAAACTTTTGCACATGTGAGTATGTTAAAGTATTTTTATTTTGCATATGTGAGTATGTTAAAGTTTCCTGTTTTGCATATGTGAGTATAAAAGTGTCTTATTCTGCATCTGTTGGTATGTAAATGTGTCTTTTTCTGCATATGTGGGTATGTAAAAGTTTCTTATATTGCATATGCGAGTATGGAAAAGTTTCTTATTCTACGTATGTGTGTATGTAAGTGGGTCTTATTTTGCATATGTGTGTATATGAAATGTTTATTTTGCAGATGTAAATGTGTAAAAGTGTCTAATTTTACATATGTGGTTATATAATATATATTTCCCAATTAGACTAAACAAAAATGACGTTCGTACATATTGATCGTTTAGGCTTGAGCACGTTTGAAATATTTTTAGTCATATTTTATGACTATGTTCTTTTTGTGTCGCGTTTGTTTGGAACGTGGACGATCACAGCAGTCCATAAAATCTTTGGAACTCATAGCAATTTTTATGTTTTTATTAAACTTCTCACTACCTGTTTTTTCATAAATTTACACAAGCTTGTTAGGTTATTAGTTGTTTCCATCTGTCTCTCTTGCATTCATTATGCCTTGTGAGTGTCAATTTCTCCAAGCATCCTTTTCCTATTATGCGTTTCAAATTTTTTGCACAGTTCTTACATATCTCATTCTCTGTTCTATTTATATAGGCTTATTAAGTAGGTTACTAGCGGTTTACCTCTGTCCTGTGAGTGCCACTTTGACAAAATATGACGAAAATAAAATTACAATTGAAATATGAGAGATTTTATTATTTCATCGACGTCTTTGTTTGCTTGGTTGATAATTGAAAGGGATAAGAAAAATAACAAGTGCTGTATATTTAGACTCGTATATGCGTACTTTATATACTATTGTTTATGTGTACCTATGGATATTTTCAAATTAAATGTCGAAGGGCATAACAAATATTAGAATCACTTTCTTAAATGTATCATTATGAATAGAAGCAAATGATGAACCTGAAATTAGAGAAACCAAAGAAGGGAAACAAAGAGCAGAGATAAAAAAATATGTTTCAAGAAAAACATAATTTACTCTGACCATTCCATTGATCAGAGTAAATTTTTACATAGGATCGCTAAACTTTGGCTTTGTCTTTTCTTTAGCCCGGAAACAATCCCTTTTTCTATTGGACAAAATGCTCGTGAGTTTTTGAAAGAGTAAAGAAAACAGAATTATTTTTATTTCGTTTTCACCATATGTCCATTTATAAGTAAATAGTCGTAACATTGTTTTCAAAAGAACTATGCAAGTAGATAAAAAAATGCAATGCAAAAGTAATATTATAAAATTGAAAAATAATTCATAATAAAAGAGAAATTATAAATGTATTTATTAAACGAGGGAACATTTAAATGGACTTTCCATTCCCATATAAGGCATTAGATTAAACAAGATATAACACGGCCACTTTTAAAAAAAAATATTCACGTTTTGTTTGCTAATCTCCTGAGTATAGACAATTAAGTAGTGAGGAATCGATAACATCCTTTCTCAACTTTTATTTTATTGGCTTGTTTATTATCTTTATTGAGGTCAGTCAACGAAATGCTCAACTCTGAACAGAAAATGATCGCTTCATCCCGAACCCATGGGACATGACAATTCATAGACACGCATATTTCAGACGAATCATAAAAGTCCAGTTTCCTTCAGTCATAAAATTGCCAAACACAAACAACCTGCTTAATGAAGGAAGCCAGTCGAAACAGATATTTATTAAACTAACCATCACACGTTCAAATAAAAGAAAATGATTAGAAAATGATTTCCTATGGTGAGGGTCTGCAGTATTGGATATAATTTATCAAAATCTTTTTTTATTCAAGCTTGAAACTTAACCTCAAGCATTCGTGAGAAAAGGGCAACACTGGCAACTACAAAGCGATTGAATGAGTTGCTGGGTTTTTTATGGCTTGTCACCTCTTTGTAGGTTACTTAGAAACATATTAAAGAATTTTGGAGGTTGCATGTAAAACCCAGTGTTGCTATTTCGAATCTGACCGGACTCAATTCAACTAAACTTCAGCGATCGACGAGAACCGATGATTCCAAAGTTTTTTGTTCTTAGGCCGATAAGACCATTTCAGTTGATTCTTTTCAGAGGATTCTTTTCAGGGATTCTTTTCAGGGATTCTTTTCAGGGATTCTTTAGACGGAACAAGAATTCAGACAGCCGAGTTCGAATTCCAGTTGAATTCGTTGTATTCATTTATACTCAAATATCATTAGGAAAGGCATAATTCTATCTCTTCTCACTCTGTCTATGGTTTGAATAGCAGTACACATTGGGTTCTATAGCCTTGTTTGGCAAACAGTCTAACGCAGAAAGAAAGGGCAACCTGTTGCAGAAAAATCTTCTACCTCCTCAATCCTGCCCCGAAAGAGACATGATCGCCAAAGCGTACATCATGTACGCCACTTAACTGACTGATAATATATTTAAGCTAATTCTACATTAGCATTCGTTTTACTTGCGTGAAAATTCTTATAATTGCTTATCGAGAATTTAACACGAATCAAGTTCAGTTGAAAGTAGAATCTTTTACATATTTCAGTTTGTAGTGAGCAAAAGAAATACCACAAAGGAAAAGAGAAGTTGAAAAAAGTATTACCGAGATAAAAGCAATACGCGGAGAGTATATATATATATATATATATATATATATATATATATATATATATATATATATATGGCTTGGATGTAAATCACAAAGGATCCTATTATTTTTTTTTCAATTTGAGTAGATAGACTAAACTATCGCCCGGTTCACACTCCACCCACATCTATTGAACAGGTGAAGAGGCTCATCCCTTGTTTCCTGTTTAGGATGCGGTTTCCGGTTTTCTCTTTTCCAATCTTTTCACTCTTTTCCTTTTTTTTTTTTTTTTCAATTGGAGTAGATAGACTAAACTATCGCCCGGTTCACACTCCACCCACATCTATTGAACAGGTGAAGAGGCTCATCCCTTGTTTCCTGTTTAGGATGCAGGTTTCAGTTTTCTCTTTTCCAATCTTTTCACTCTTTTCCTTTATTATTCCTTTTTTTCAATTGGAGTAGATAGACTAAACTATCGCCCGGTTCACACTCCACCCACATCTATTGAACAGGTGAAGAGGCTCATCCCTTGTTTCCTGTTTAGGATGTGGTTTCCGGCTTTCTCTTTTCCATTCTTTTTACCCTTACGTAGCCCCCTGCGCGTCAGTGGCGTTACCGCCTTGCTCGGGGTGATATGATTAAAAATATATATATATATATATATTGATCATAAATTATTTACTTACAGAACCAAATATTATATATATTATATAGAACCAAATTAAATATAAATAATTAAATATTCCTAAATCTGATTTAAGAAAATTTAAATGTTTTATATCCAATATATATATATATATATATATATATATATGTTACTTTTTATCGACTTTTTGTGTAGATTATTGGGGGCTTTTTTTATACTCTTTTGTAGATAATCTGTAGCAAAATAATCGGGCTACGGAGATAACTATTTGAGAAAAATATTAATCGTGAAAGGGGTAAAAATTTAAAGATATCATTGTTCCGACACTTGCATTTCAGAATATTTCGCTCCTAGGTAATCTTACGAAAAACACTAAATAAAGAAATAAATGGAAGAGTCGTTTCAGTAGTAATCATGGATTTTTTTTGTATTCCAGGATACAAATAATCGTTGATATATTTAAAGGAATATACAATAGCATATATATAAATAATATATCGTATAAGTTTCAGCATATCATAAATATCATTGGTTAACGTATTGAGAATGACCTGTTTTGTTGATATCAGGTTTATTGTGAATATGTACATGTACAAAATATATACGATAGACATAATATATTTGATTAAGACATTATCTTATATACCTGAGGATTTGACTTAAATTACTATATGCTAAACTGAAATAATCTTCATCATTAACAATTATTCTCTTTTGACTTTAACATCAGGTGTGAATTTCTTTATCTTTATTGTTAGTTATTGTTTCCTATTCCCATGTAAATCTCTTTTAATGATGTACCACACAATATCTATTGTATTAATATTTGGTAAGATTAGGCTAAAGTCCTTTAATCAGTCAGTTAAGTTAAGTGTCATACGTGATACACGCTTGGGCGATCATGTCTCGAAAGAGACATGACTGACTGGGCAGAAGATTATCCCGCAGTAGGTTGCCATTGCTTTCTGCGGTAGACTGGTTGCCAACCAAGGCTATAGAACCCAATCTGTCCTGCTCTTTAACCCATAACTGGAAGGAAGAGACGGATTAATGCCTTTCCCAAGGCTATTTGCGCGTAAGTGAATACACTGGATTCAGCTGGAATTCGAACTCGGCTCCTCCCCGGTTTCTCGTTCCGAGCCGATATCTACTGTAGCACAAAATCCTTTAATATGTTGTTTTTAAAACATATTCGGGCAAAATAGAAGATAGTTGTTTCTACAAAATGTGATAAAGCTTTTTGTTTATTTAAATATTTTCTTTTATCTAAGCTTAATTTTTTTAACTATGTCACTTAAAAAAAGAATTTGCATTTATCTTAATCACTCATCAAATTCGTAGGTGTCATTACTTTTCTTTGTTTGATTAATCTCCATAATACGTAGAATTTATTCATTTTTGCTGCCTATTTTACGAAGGAAATTATAAATTTTCTCTCTATAATGCGGGAAAAGTATTAATCATAATGCTTATAATACAGAGGAAAATTATTAATTTACTGCCGATAATACTAGGGGAAATTATTTGTTGTACTGCGTGTAAGTATGGAGGGGAATTAATAATTTGATTGTCTATAATAAGAGGAACTATTATTTTACTGCTTATTATCCGGAGAGAAATTATTAAATTTACTTCCTGTACTAGAGGGAAATTATTTGAAAAATAATAAACCAGCCGCTCTAAATAAATAACGAATCAAGATTTGGAGAATAACCAAACAAAATAATTTAATTATGTTTGTATTTAATACATAAAGTCAGAGATTTCTGGCTGTTTTGAATCAGTCTAAGACAATGTATGTTTACAATCATTTTTTTTTTTAATCATATCACCCCGAGCAAGGCGGTAAGGCCACTGGTGTGCAGGGGGTTACGTAAGAGTGAATAGATTGGAAAAGAGAAAGCCGGAAACCACATCCTAAACAGGGAACAAGGGATGAGCCTCTACACCCGTTCAATAGACGTGGGTAGAGTGTAAACCGGGCGATAGTTTAATCTATCTACTCCAATTTAAAAAAAAAAGAGGAAAAGATTGGAAAAGAGAAAACCGGAAACCACATCCTAAACAGGGAACAAGGGATGAGCCTCTACACCCGTTCAATAGACGTGGGTGGAGTGTGAACCGGGCGATAGTTTAGTCTATCTACTCCAATTTAAAAAAAAAAAAGAGGAAAAGATTGGAAAAGAGAAAGCCGGAAACCACATCCTAAACAGGGAACAAGGGATGAGCCTCTACACCTGTTCAATAGACGTGGGTGGAGTGTGAACCGGGCGATAGTTTAGTCTATCTACTCCAATTTAAAAAAAAAAAGAGGAAAAGATTGGAAAAGAGAAAGCCGGAAACCACATCCTAAACAGGGAACAAGGGATGAGCCTCTTCACCTGTTCAATAGACGTGGGTGGAGTGTGAACCGGGCGATAGTTTAGTCTATCTACTCCAATTTAAAAAAAAAAAGAGGAAAAGATTGGAAAAGAGAAAGCCGGAAGCCACATCCTAAACAGGGAACAAGGGATGAGCCTCTACACCTGTTCAATAGACGTGGGTGGAGATTTGTTAGATTTTGTTTTATGGATTATTAATGGATTAATGGATTATTCCACGCCTAAACGTTCGGTTTACTTTTAGTCTTTAGGCAGAATACTTTCGGTAATCTTCAAAATTTCGCTATTTGTTATAAAAAGTAGAAAAAAAAACAAAGAATTCCGAAACACTGAAAAACGATATTCCGAAAAATGAAGTTTGACATATTAAAAATTCTTCACTTAAACAAGTTTCTCTATTAAATAACAACTTCAATATTTTACTTTATTTCGACTTCTACTGCCAGTCTACCTTTTTAGTTCACACTCACAGACGTGTACAGGAATTTTTTGTGTGTCTGGAACTTTGATTGTTTTATTTTTTTGTTTTGTTTTGTTTTGTTTTTATACGCTTCTTTTTATTTTGTTTTCAGAACGGTTCAGGTTAAAAGATTATAGCCGCTCGGGGATTTGGCTCGAGTAACTTCAAGCTTAACGGTCGGAATGGCGAAAAACATGAGAAAGACCCTTCTTTGGATTAGTTCCTCTTCTCCGGGGAGCCATCAGTGTCGTGAACAAGTTATGCCCTAAACACACAAAACACCAACACTTGAAATGCCTAATCAATATTCGATTCTATTTTGTACTTATCTCCGACTATGCTTCAGTGTTCTTAAAAGATAAAAGCTAAACAAGTAAATAAAATTAACAAAACAAAACATGAAAGAACTCGGTTTCGCTCTTTAGATAACGGGTCTGAACTTTTCTGAAAACGAAAGCAGCCTTCAATGACTTCTTTCAATGTTCTACAACTGACTGGGTTGACGAGATGGAATATGCGAATTTTGATTTTAAAATACAACAGTTTTTTTCTATACTATACTTTCCGTTGCTTCTTTACTAGTCGATATATCGAGTGCAACTGACACGGTGAGTGGGTTATGTAGATCAATCCGTTTGCGTCGTGGTTTCGATCCTCACGAAGAAACCCAGTTATGGGAACATTTATGTGACTATGTTAAAATTAGTAAATACAGTGGAACCTCGATATATGAATTTAATCCGTTCCAGGAGTGGATTGGTAACCGGAAATTTCGTATGTCGAAACAATTTTCTCCTTTTAAAATAATAGAAATGAAATTAACTCGTCCCAAGTCCGAAAAATATTGATATAAAAACCAATATAAATCGTATTTTATCCAAAATTAAAGTATTTTTTAAAGATTATACATGAATAATGTAAATATATATATATTAAATTTTACACTTTAAATAGAATAATACATTAAATAATAAGATAAGTGTATAGTACAGTAAAGAAACAAGCTTTAGCAATGAAATGTACCGTAAAAATCAACTGAACTGGATGCGTAGTTTATTTTGCTGTGTATTTTACGTACTGTATCTGTATTTTATGCATTTTATTTTGATCTAATTAAAATTTATTATTATTTTCATTTTTCTGCTATACTCTATTGGCATCAGTTTAAAATTTAATATATAAAAAACAAAACAAAGTTAACATTGAAAATTCAAGCAACTCTTAATTAAATTTTCAATGTTAGATTGCGACAGTAACAATAAAAATATCCAAATACATACAAAGTTATATGTACAATATCTAATATATCAGTATTTTTAATTAAATATGTCGGTTATTAAAAGCATTTTGTTAATCTTCGGGATTTTCCGTATACACATTAAGAAGAATAAACACGATATTCAATATACACACTTATACTAATTTATACATTTATTTCTTACTCACAAATTAATGTTCCATTTATGTGTACATAATTCTAAATGATCACTTGAAACAAACGCATGATAACATATATGTGTGTGTGTGTGTGTGTGTGTGTGTGTGTGTGTGTGTTATCTTAATATAATATAAATATGATAATAGGTGAAAGTCCTTTACCCAAAAACCTTATTATTAAATTTCATATGACAGTGATATTATGTCTACTTTTGTGATAAGGGGCTGGGATTTCGTCCGCTAAAATTTTGTCCATTGGGTATTTGTCAAAGACTCGTAAATACCTATCAATGGTAAACAAACTTGTCTCCTAAACTGTTACATCTATACTGAGTTCAGTCTTCACCAGGCGCACTGTTAGAAGGTATTCAACTGTAATTTATTTTATTTATATCGCATTTTGAAATATATCCGTTCATTTAGTGACTTAATACACCAAACTATCTCTCGGTTTAACAGATCGACTTATTATACACTCGATGATTTGGCAGTACCCAACTCCTCTTGAAATAACCGTCGATAGCTTATATTGGGTGGTTTAACAAGAGCAACATGAGTTTGTTTATGACAAAACCAAATTGGAACTTCCAAGACACCATAAAATTGTTCTTTTATGTGCTATGCCTTTTCAGGGCTTGGTAGACCATGGTTCTTTTCAACTTGCAATTCTTCACAGCTCTAAACTAAGTTCTTAATTTCACCACTCCTTTCAGTCTATGTTTTGTCATCAATTTATAGACACTCTTTAGGTAAATTACACGATGTTTCCTTTTCCTCCTCTTGTTGTAACAATCTCCTAAGAGCATCAAATTCCCCAAGTCTTCTTTTCTCAGTATTTTTCTTAAAATTGTTATTTATTATTATTTTGTCGCCTCCAATTCCCTAAAAATATTCGCACATACTCTGCCTATGGTATTCTCAGCATCCTGCTGTAGGACCACGCCTTTGTTTCCTCTTCTTTCTTTATTATTTAAAGCCAAAACATTAACAATGTTTTTTTATAATGATAATGATTTTTCTCGATCATTTCCTACTATTTAACTCATAAATTGGGCTGAGGGAAGAATTCATACCCTTCCCAAGTGTATTTGCGCGTAAGTAAATATGACGATTCCGGTTAAAATTCGAACTAGATTTTTCTAGTTTAATTTCAAACCACTGCGAATTACACCACCCACACATCCCTTTATCTGTGAAGAAATTTTCTAGCACATTGTGCTTTAAAGAAGGATTGCTATTTTCCTGTTTCTTAATAATCTATTTAGCTAATGTAGAAGTGCAGAGCAGAAATTACCTAGGCCAGAATTTCTACTCTATTCGAGGACTCTATATTTCGTGTGTCAAAACTCGTAGTCATGAAAGGGCAGTAAAGGGCTTAAAGTCAAGAATGACTTCTAAAATGGGAATGATGGTAACAATGAATAAACTGTATGATCAGGATGGAAGAAAAATGATATGAATTGAATTTTATGAGGATAAATAGGTGATATAACGGTTTACCTTCAACTTAAGAAAAGGTACAAAAAATATTCTGAAAACATAACACAAATATTAAAAAAGCCCATCATGAAAACAACCAAAATCCCACCCGCACGAAACAAACCCGAAGAACACTGGAAACCAAGAAAATACGCACAGAAAACATACTTCGCGCATAGTAAATACCCAAACAGCACAATGATTTCTAAAAATATATGAGAGATGAAAAAACAAAAAACAAAAAAACAAAACAAAAACAAAAACAAAAAAAAACATGACAAAAACGATCATGTAAAATAAAGAAAATAGAAACAGCCTCCAACAATAAACTCCCAAACCGTAAACTCTTGAGAAGTGAGGAAAACATGGCTAAAATTACATTCCCAGAACAATACACACTACTAAATATGCAATCAGAACTCATCCCAAAATGCAGACATGAAACAAATTTTTATTACGTTACTTAAAAATCGAAAACTAAAAACGAATAAACAAAAATAAAAAGTAAAATAAATGAACAAAAATAAAAATTGTATTGATACAAACCAGTAAATAAGTAAATAGATAACCAGTGACACATACATAAACCCAAGTAAACATAAGAAATCAGTGACGCACACATGGAGACAAATAAAACGAGTAACAACCAACTATAAAAAAATCACTAGTAAATTTTCAAAAGCAACACTGAATAACTAAAAACTGCATCCAGGTTCACAATTATTTTCACCCAAGATTAATTCGAAACGTAACTGTTACAGTCCACCAAAATAACCCTTAAAACAATACAAAAGACTACAGACAATGCATCACTGACCGTATCTATAATTAGTTGATCGAAAGCACAACGCATTTGGCCTGACAAACCATGTAAACCAACTGTCGCTTTTGAGTGTTGACTTAAGTGTGCACTTATATATATATATATATATATATATTGATGATAAATTACTAAATAAACATAAGATATGTAGTAGAAAAATATTTGATTGCAAAACAAAGCTGTTATCAACTAACCACCATAGACAATCGCATCTACCTCCCATTAGCATGGACCAGGCTAGCCTCCCAGTGAGTAAAATACTACGCCTCCTTGGCCTTACACTCTCGGCGGACCTCAAATGGAATGACTATATTGAATCCATTGCCAAATCCGCTGCTATGAAAGTGGGCTCCCTGTGCAGGGCCCGGAAATTTTTCCCATCTGAAACTATTCTGCACATATACAAATCTACCATCCGCCCGTGTATTGAATATTGCTGCCATATCTGGTCGGGTGCCCCTGCTGCTCTCCTTGGGATTCTTGACAAAATACAAAGGAGGATCTGTAACGTGGTTGATACTGACTTGGCAGACCGGCTGCAGCCGCTCTCACACCGGCGTGATGTAGCTTCCCTGTGCCTCTTCTACAAGTACTTTAATGGCTTCTGCTCCGATGAGCTTAGATCACTGGTGCCGCCTAAGCACGAATTTACACGAGATACTAGATTAGCAATTGGTCCCACCGTTTTACAGTTAAACAAATAAGATGTAACCGTAAATTCTACTCCAACAGCTTCTTTTCTCGCGCTTCCCGCCTGTGGAACTCCCTTCCACAAGTCTGCTTTCCCGACAGTTACAATCTCCAGGTGTTTAAATGTAGGGTCAATAGACACCTCCTATCACACTAACTCCCAACTATTCTCACAACACTCTCATCTACCCAACCCTCATTCTCGGTATCCTCACCCGCCTATCACCCACCCTCTGTTATTTCCTATATTTAATCAGCCTTTCTCCACTCTACGTAGCCCCCTGCACAGTAGTGGCAGTGACATGCCTTGCTCGGGGTGAAACGCTTATAAAAAAAAAAAAAAAAAAAAAAAAAAACGATATGACATCTAACCGAATAAATTGCCAATTTATAGTTTGACGCAATAATAAGACCAACCTGGCATTAAGCAACGTATTTTGTGAATTGTTTTCTCTTTAACATAAGATTAAATTTTTTCTTGCTTCCCAGAATTCCATTTTCTTAAATATTGTATTCTCTTCTTATATACACTTCCTTTAATGTCTGCATATACTTGAATACAGATTGGAAGGTGATCAGTCGAAATGCAACATTTTGACGGGATTTGCATGTTGGATCATTTTTTTTTCTGATAAATTTGCGATCCATACACATGCTCACTTTGGCTTCCTCACGTTAGAATTAAAGAAAGACAAAAATGTGTGTGAAGAAAATGCACTGGGATCTCTAAGTATAAGTATACACTATCCGGCGAAACGCGTCATTAATACAATTTTCCACTTTGTTATATTAAAATTAGAAGATAGAGAACAGATCATTGTAAAAATAAACAGACATAGTATGTCAGTAATGAAACTTGCATGAATGAAGATATACCAACTAATTATATATATTTTTTTTAAATTACATGGCGCAGCAGCTCATTTTGATACCAACACTTGGCAATTTAAACTTAAAAACCGCAGATCATAATCGCAAATAACGATATAAAAACTTTCAATAGAAAAAAAATAAGATATCAGCAGAAAACAAACTTAAATCCTGAACAGTTGCAAACTCTCGATTTCAACACTGAACATGATTTATTACGAGTATTGTAGTAATGTTTTAGAATGAATTTGCGTTGACACCATTTAACATCATATTGCAACTTACCATTTCTGGTTCCCTATCATGAACTGGGAACATCGTAACCTCAACGATTAACTTTAAGAAAATTATAACAGAGCCCGTTTACAAAACAGGTGTTTACAAAAAATAACCATCACGACGATTACAATTGCATTAAATTAGTCTTTGCATTTCACCCAAATTAGTCTTTGCATTTCACCCCTGGGGATGATCTCCAAGGAAATCGAAGGTACATGGGTTAATAAGAACTACGCCGCCTTCGTTGGTGAATTTCAACTTAGTATCAAAAATATAATCATAGAACTGGAAAGGATTATTGTAAAATGCAAAAAAATCATGATATATATATATATATATATATAGTGAGCAAGAGAGAGAGAGAGAGAGAGAGAGAGAGAGAGAGAAAGAGAGAGCGAGAGAGAGATAAGGAGAGAGAAATGAAAGAGAGGTTTTATTTAATTTTTTCACAAAAGTCATCTTCAAGCGCCACACGAATTTTAATACCCGCACGGTTTCTGAAATGCATATTGCATAAAGTCAATGATTAACAAATTCCCGTTACATGGCCACAAGAAAACAAAAGACAACACGAGATTACGATTCTCAGTCTGCGCACGCGCAGTTCAAATTAATAGAAAACGTCTTCTGGTTGTACATTATTACCAGGAGGTGTCTATACATTTGATTAGATATTAACTTCTGTATTATAAGAAAATAAATAAATCAAACAAGAAAGTTACAAAGTGTTTGTGTTAATATGTCACTCCTAAATCGGTCTTCCTGTTGCTATTCGTTTCTTTGGCTGAATGAACGAGAAAGACGATCAAATCTCTGCGTCACTCAAATTAATGGACTTTGAATATATTTTTGTAAATTCTTACTTCAGGTCACGGATATAATTTTATTCAACCATGAAGCTATGCAATTTATACTTGCATGCATTAATATTTTTGCATTGTAAGAAAAAATGCCTTGATTAAAGTTTTATCTTTTTTTTTTTTTGTTACCATGTGTGCCGCGTTATTAGATTTTTGAAAGCTACAATGTTTCAACAATGATTAAATAAAATGCACGCATAAAAACATGTCTCTTTCCCTCTTAATTACTTTCTTTGCTCTCACCAGGAATATGTGCAGTCCGATCACAGTACACAGGTACACACAAAACACTCATCGAGATATACTGGCTGGTTGCATGTTTTCAGGTACATTTATCTAGATAATTCATGTTGCAGGTACTTGCTCAGGCACATTAGTGTATTCTCAACACCTACAGAATAGAACTGCAGTTTTAAAATAACATCTATGCTATTTTTGCCTGTGTTACAATCACTGACGACTTCCGCCGATGAATTTCAAATATTTTCGTCGACCATTTTCTGCTCACAAAGATATCATCAAACAGTGTTATAACATTAAATAACAGCCAGGCCAATATCATAAAGAATTATCGACCACAGATGAGATCTGAACCCGGATCGCATAGACAGAAGTTTAATGTTTAAACCACACACACACACACACACACACACACACACACACACACACACACACATATATATATAGTGACGTAAATTAATAAATATACATATGAGATTGCACATAAGCATGGTATTATTATTCAGGTTTTAATAAAACAGGGCTCAATGTATGAACAGAACTGTATATTAATAAATATGTATATACTCCTACGTCTATGGTACAACTCGTAGTTTCCATAGACCCCGAGTAATGTCAGATGACGCAAGATAATGTGTCCATTTATCAATATATATATATATTTCGAAATTTAAAAATATCGGTTACTAAATTTATTAACTGCTACACATTTTAATTTATTTATTTAAAAATAATTTTTAATGGATATTCGTATTTGAGTAGATACATTCTTGTATATAATTAGACAGTATATTTATATATATCTACTGGCTTGAATATTTGAGTGGATGCATATTTTTCTAACCAAATTACTTGAAAAGTCACACCGGTATATATATATATATATATATATATGCGTGTGTGTGTGTGTGTGTGTGTGTGTGTGTGTGTGAATAAATAAATCTAATAAATATAAACCTATCCTCTATCTATCTATTTTTTTGTTTCGTGTTCATTTATCAATATATATATATATATATATATTTCGAAATTTAAAAAAATCGGTTACTAAATTTATTAACTGCGACACATTTTAATTTATTTATTTATTTAAAAATAATTTTTAATGGATATTCGTATTTGAGTAGATACATTCTTTTATATAATTAGACAGTATATTTATATATATCTACTGGCTTGAATATATTTTCTATTTTTCTAACCAAATTACTTGAAAAGTCAAACCGGTATGTATATATATATATATATATATATATATATATGTGTGTGTGTGTGTGTGTGTGTGTGTGTGTGTGTGTGTCAATAAATAAATCTAATAAATATAAGCCTATCCTCTATCTATCTATTTTTTTTGTTTCGTGCTCTTTTGCCCCGAAAGTTGGTTTTGATCCTCTGCAAAGTTTCCCACAACTCCTGAAATTTTCAGGTGCAAGCATTGTTGATATTGTAAATACTCTTTCTCTCTCGTTTTCTCTCTCTCTCGCATACACACACACACACAGAGACACAAACACATGCACTGAATAATCTCTGTATATATATATATATATATATATATATATATATATATATATATATTATCGAGCATAAATATCAGAACGATGTTAAGCAAAAGTCTAAATGTGAAATAATTTTTTTTATTTTAAAGCTTCATAGAACATTTTATCAATGAAAAATACGTATATAAATGTAAATTATATAATTCCAAAATATAAATCTCAACAAACTTATTTTGATAAAATTATAAGAATAATTATATAACATTCGAAAAAAATAAATGATCAAAAACTTGATACGAAAAAACTTTACTCTCAATAACAGCTTGACATCTTTTGCTACATGAGCAAATTGATGTCTTGCATTCATAAACGGATGTTTTCTCCCATTCTCCTTTCAAATTAGTTCATAATTCTTCGGCGTTTGTTGGATCATTTTCCTTAGCTATTTCATTTAGTAACTTCTAAACATTCTTAATAAAATTTATGTCTGGGTTTTGAGCAGAACACTTTATAACAGTAACATCCTCCTCAGAAAAAAATGTCTTAACAGACTTTGCTGCATGACGTGGCGCATTATCTTGCATAAATACAGCTGGTTGATTAATCGCAGTTCTCAAATTATGTACATTTTTTTTCAACATCTTTTTGTATTTTACTGTGTAGCCTAACAAGAGGTCCCGTACCAGCAGTTGATATTATGCCAAACACCATCACATTTCCTCTTCAAAATTTAATGTTGCTTTAAGTGAACTGAGGCAAATGTTGTTCCTTAGGACTGCGTCGAACAAACCTTCTCCCGTCATAACCGAACAGGTTAAACTTTTAGTCATCGCTAAATGAACACAATCCCGTTGATTCTTTTTAGAATGTAAGGCTTCGTAGATGTAAGGCTACTCGACTGTTCAGATTTATTTCGTTAAGTCTTCGAGAAATAGTGTGCTTTGATATTTTGATGCCAACGTTAGCATTAGCTCCTTTAAAAGATAGCGGTTGCTGTCGCAAATCGATATTTTTTTATTCTTTACCAATCCATTTGTCTTCTATTGCAGTAGATTTCCTAGGCCTGCCAGGTGATTTCTTGGCTTCACATGACTCAGTTTCCTCAAGTTTTCTAAAAGATTATATAACACTTTTAGATTTCCCCACACTCTTAATATCCTTAATGGAGAGTTTATCTTCATAACGTAACTTGACTATCAGTTTTCCAAGTCCCAATGATGTCACAGATTTTTTTTGCTTTATTTACAATGCAAGAGCCAGTAAAGAGCTGATGTAATTTTATATTCTTACCCACCGAAAATTTCAAAAATGCAAAATAATTATTAAATTTTATGGATTTATTTAATCGTTCTGATGTTTTTGATTATTTATTTTTTTCGATTGTTATTCTTATAACTTTATCAAAATAAGTTTATTGAGCTTTATATTTTGGAATTATATAATTTACTTTTATATCCTTTATTTCATTGATAAAATGATCTTGGAAAACGATAAAACGATATCATATGCATAGGCAGCCCTCCAAGTTCCAATTTGGGTTTGTGTCAAAATAACTCAAGACATGTTTTACTGTGCTACTGTGAACATCCTGATTAAAAAAAGTTACTATATGCATAGGTAACCCTCTAAGTTTCATTTAGAATAGAGGGATGCCACTTTCTGGGACCTCCTTTGATCAAAATGAAATATACTTATACAAGTATCCTGGTTAATGTAGTTTCAATATATATGTGGTTTTAAAATGAATATATATATTAACTCCATATCCTAATACTGTAGTTAAGAATTCATTTATATATTCAAAATATTTTATTTTTCAACAGTATTTCCCTTGTTTATGCACTTAATCCATAGTTTCACTATTTTTATGTGATTTCTGCAAATGTCCTTAAGAAAATGTGCTCCTGAACTTGATGCTGATTTCTTTAAACTCTAAAATAATTACCTTGTTGCTTCTTGCATACATCCAGTTTTTAAAAACTCAGGCGAACCGACTTGTCTCACTAACTATCGGCCTATTAGTCTTCTACATTTTTTATGGCAGGGCACTAGATTCCCTGTGCGTTGTGGATATCGGCTCGGAATGAGAAGTCGGCGTGTCGACTTCAAATTCTCGTTGAATTCGTTCCATTTACTTATACGCAAATATCGCTGGGATAGGTATTATTCCATCTCTTCTCCCTCCACCTATGGACTGAAAAGTAGGACAGATTGGGTTCTAAAGCCTTAGTTGACATCCAGTCTATTGCAAAAAGTAGTAGCAACCTACTGCGGGAAAATCTTCCTCATTGTCAGTAATTGATCGAAAGAGACATTATCCCCCAAGCATGTATAACGTATGGCACTTAACTGACTGACTAGATGCTTTAATCAACTCTGAATTACTCTATTGTTTTCCTCTCTCATACTCTTCTTTCACATAAACTATATGACTTTTGATTCTTTAGGTCAACTGCTGACATATTTACTGAAAAAGCTTTTCAAACTTTAGATAGTAATGATGTTCGGGCTGTTGCTTTGCATTTCTCAAAAGCAATTCACAATGTTTGGCATGCTGGTCTTTCTCCTAATTTGAAAGGTCTTCTCGGCGAACTCTTCGACTGATTCAGTTTTTCTTTTCGCATTTCTTCTCAGTCTTTCGGTAGTAATGTAGGTGAGACCCAGGGCTCTCTCTTTGGATCTATATATTTCCTAATTTTCATCAACGACATTCTTAATGTCATCCCTTCCCAACTCGGTATTTGTGCTGATTATACAACTATTTACTACTGTCTTCATTATGAATCTGACAGTTTTGATATGGTAGAATTGGCAGCTGATCTAGAGAATGACAATATATTGTTAACTTTGACAAGGAATGACTTGCTATTTTTAATTTTAAATGAAACTTTTCTCTACTAATCATTTGAGATAATCCTTTCTGCCTTCCATCAGCATGACAGATGCTAACCTCCAGGAGAGTGCACCTCCTCTGGCTAACGTTTTCTGTTAGCATGAAGTAGAAACATTATATCGAATCAGTAACTAGATCTGCTGATAGGGAGGTTCGTCCATTGCGTTGTGTTAAATCATTTTTTTTTCACCCGAATCTATCTTTTATATTTATTCTTAAATTCGTCTATGCTTGTAATATTGTTTCCACATATGGTCTGGTGCTTCTATTTAGAGATGCTTGATAAAATCCAAAGAGTAATCTACAGTGCCATTGGTCCTGGTCTGTTGATTGATTTTCAGTTACTTTCGCACAGCCGTAATCTAGCTTCCTTGCACATTTTCCTCTAAATACATTCACGGTAATTGTTTTGATGAACTTTCCTCCGTAGTATATAGACTCTGAATTTAAGTACTCGATTGGTGCACAGTTAAATTTGCTCGATAAAACCATAAGTTTTACGCTAACATTTGCTTTTCTCACACTTCGTAAAGCTTCTTGCTTTCAATTCAACTTTGATCTTCAAAAAATTAGATGTAATAGTAATCGTTATCCTCTGTTTTCTTGAGCTCTGTTCTTTTATTGTTCGTTAGTGATATTGTATTTTTCTCACCCAGTAACTCACTGCGTCTTAGTGGCTTGGTTTCCTTGTTTGGGGTTAAATGATTAAACAAATCTCATGAATCGAAATCTGTACGGAGATTTTCTCAGATTAAATTCTGCTGAAAACTTTGTCAGGATATGGACTAATTGAACAAAACTCGAAGATATCGTGTTATCAAATATATTGTCAAATTAATAAGATAACAACATCCTTCAGTAACCCTCTAGCTTGAGTGGATCTTGGGCTTTTGTTAAACATTAGTAAAAAAAAGAAAAAAATTGCGACTAATTCTTATTTGTGTTCGCTTCTAACTACTTCCGTCGTGATATTCTCCTCTCCTCTGCTTCTCTCTCTCTCTCACTCTCTCTCTCTCTCTTTTTCAACAGAACACGGAAACAGGGTTTGCTGCACGGCCGAGCCTCGTTAACCGGCAATAAATATTCTCAGAGGGGACATTGGAATTCTTCGTTAAAATGGCAACGAAGAACGTCTATTACAAACGGACACTTACTTCTTGTCTGAGCAAGCCTGGCTTTAGGCTAAATTGCTTTCTCTACCTATACACCAACCTCATTTACCGTTCTCGATTATCATCTTCCTTTCACAGTTATTTCGGATTCTAAGCACGGCCAGCAGTGGGGCCTGTTCAACGAGAAGGATAAATAAACGTGAACAATTGGAAGAAGGGAAAACAACAAAAAAAAACAAAAAAAACGCACAGAATTTTAAAACATTTCTAAATAAATATACCAATAATAAAGATGCCTTCTGGAACATTTTTTAAGAGGGTCATTATCATTCCAAGTCTTGTTCCGATTATTGAAATGAATAATTTTTTTGGTCTTGGTATTACTAGAAGATGTTAGTCGATCTATTCTCCGGCCTCTTTCAGGTATACAAAGACAGCTTTTGTAATTTTTAGTAGAGGAATTTTAATTTTAAGAATTTATCGGACTACTGAACACACGTTTTGTAGAATTTGGTGTTAACACAACGTTTGTGATGTCTGCCTCCCTACCATAATCATTCCCGTTTGATACAATACGAAAACATGATAAGATAGGGGACATTTACTTTCGGAGTGTTCCTCGTGTACACGCAAACAGACAGGTGTGCATACTCACAAACACGCACAGACACACAGACACACACACACACACATATATATATATATATATAAGGTGTCTGTTAACACGTTCTCTTCTTCTATGTGCCCTGTCCCTTTAGGTCGTAGGCGATCATGGCTTTCCCTGTTTCCCTATTCTTGGTGGCTCTGAGTACGCCTTCTCCTGTTACACCATGCAACCCTCGCTCCGTCATCCACCTGATTAGGTTCTTCAAATATGTTATCCGTTGCTTTCCCCTGCCTCTTTTACCCTCTATCTGGCCTGTTAGTATCAGGTTCTCTTAGCCCTCCTTCGTCATTGCATGTCCCAGGAACTTCAGCTGTCTCTTCCTGATGCTCAGTATTAATTTCCTTTTTGTTTCCATCATTTCTAAGACTTCATCATTGCTCACAGGCTCAATCCATGATATTTGCAGCATCCTTTTGTAGAACCACATTTCAGTTACTTCAAGTTTTTCCTTCATCTTTGATAACATTGTCCAGCATTCACTGCTATATTGAAGAACGGACAACACGTAGCAATCCAGTACTCTCTTCCTTGTTTCTAGCGAAATTGTCTTGTTTTTTAATACTTTACTCAAATTCTGGAATGCTTCCTTCGCCATGCCAATTCGCCTTCGGATCTCTGTGTCGCACTTTCCGTCTTCTGTTATAACATTTTCCAGGTATTTAAATTAGATGAGTAATATCATGCTAAAATAATAGTCGTGTTTGGCTTACACGATACCACAATTGACTCATACCAGCAAATCCCAGGGCGAAACAGATGCGATATATCTGCATGGGTGTTGCATCAAAGAAAGGCTGAATGGCTCCGTCTTCCTTACTATTTTATCCTAGTAATATTTAATAAAACATGTTAACTATTTAAGAGAAGAAGAGATGGAATCATACCTTTCCCATGTGTATGTGCGCCTAAGTGAATGTAACGAACTGCAATTCGAACTCGGCACTACTATTTCTCATTCCTAGCCTATGTCCATTGCACTCTAACCCACCCTTACACACACATATATATTATACTATATATGCCTTGATTGATTTGTGAGCTTTTCAAGGACCATTCGTATAATATTATTCACTCAGTCATTCTTGATTTTATTCTTTACAACAGGTCTTGCGGATTTTCGGTACAATGCAAATAATCAATTTATGTACAATGGTTTTATAATAAAATTATCATCAATTTCTTTACATTATAGATATAATGACCACAAATCACATGATCCTTACCACTGACAATCTGTTCTATTTTCAGAGTATTTAGAAATCTCAACAAGAATTCTGTATGCTTCAGCTGCATATTCATTTTGAATAAAGTAGTGCAGTAAAATTCTCTGTAAATACACTTTATTTGACACAAAGTCCGACATGTTTATCGCTATGAAAAACAAAGTTGTTTATACTTCGGCGAAATGACATAAACTGAATTTCAATCTTGCTTATAGCAATTTCTTATAGATGCGTTACCATCTGAAGCTACACGCATGCAGTTCTGGAAACGTCATCTGCCTGAAAAGTGTAAGAACTTCAAGGTCCTAATACATTTGTTTGTCATGATTTCAACAATAATTGTTTCGTTGTGTATTTAATTACGTTCTCTTCTTCAGCAACTCTTACCATAATTTTTGAACAATGACAAATGCTTTTTTTCTGATTAGCCAATCTATAACTTATAGAATGGAGACCGGAAATTTTCCGTGTAAATTGTAAAATTTTTAACAAACGAATAATCTCATATCGCTCAAAATAATTATTTAGATGTGAAGTGATGAAGTAGAAATAAAATCCAAAACAGCTGCGTGGGTTTTCTAACTCCAGATGTAGTTAATATTAAAATAAAACTGGGATTATTGATTTTTGTTTTTACCATTGTACCAGAATTTCTTTCATCGATGAGAATAATAGTGGATGAAAATTTTTTACATGAAAAAGAATAATTATAACAATAAATCCGTGGGTTCGAAATGAAAAAAAAATTTTTTCTCACATATTGTTTCTTCTTCATTAGTGAATATTAATCACTAATGAATTAACCAGAATGTTCTAAAAATTATATATATATATATATATATATATATATATATATAAATTTAATTCTGGAAAGCCCCCAATCATTAATTGAATTTGAGATGAAACGTTACTAACACTCAGTCAGTTAGTTAAGTGCCATACGTGATACACGCTTGGGCGATCATGTCTCGAAAGAGACATGACTGACTGGGCAGGAGATTATCCCGCAGGAGGTTGCCATTGCTTTCTGCGGTAGACTGGTTGACAACCAAGGCTATAGAACCCAATCTGTCCGGCTATTTAACCCATAACTGGAAGGAAGAGACGGATTAATACCTTTCCAAAGGATATTTGCGCGTAAGTGAATACAATGGATTCAACTGGAATTCGAACTCGGCTCCCCGGTTTTATAAATACATATATATGTGAATGTATGCGTGCGTATATATGTGAATATGGATACATATGAATGCTTGGGTGTGGATATGTAGGTAGATGTGTGTGTATATATGTGCACATAGGTGTATGTAGACATGTATATGTGCATATATGTATGTGTATACCCCGATAAAGTCTTTACATCCGTTAATTTATTCGTATATACAAAATAAAGGTATTATCATCACCGTTAGAAGTAACATAAAAAGCTGATAATGCAATTCTTCCAGTGAAAATACAGCCTCTAAATTTACTGTCATGTACATGAAAATGGCCAACTAAAAGCTTCAGGACAAGGTCATCTTATCGCTAGAAATAGAAATACAGTCAGTTACATACCCTATGTTATACACGCCTTAGGTGATCCTGTCTCGAAAGAGACATAACTGACTGGGCAGAAGATTATCCCGCGGTAAGTTGCCACTGCTTTCTGCGGTAGACTGGTTGCCAGTCAAGGCTATAGGACCCAGCCTGTCCAGTTATTTAACCCATAACTGGAGGGAAGAGACGGATAAATATCTTTCCCAAAGGTGCGTAAGTGAATGCGAGGAATTCAACTAGAATTTGACCTCGGCACCCCGATTTGTCATTCCGAGTCGATATTCACTGCACCACAACGCACGTCCTGGGAATAGAAATACAGTCTCCCCTAATAACTAACACTGTAAATCTAACCCTCTCGTCTGGTTCCTTTTTTCTTTTTTTCCTGTCCTCCCATGATTTTGCCTAACTCATTCATTGTTGTGAGGAATTTGGTCTGAGGAGCGGACTGTAAGAGGTCCTCGAAATAAGCTATTACCAATGGATTTATAGAAGTATCCAGCACATTTTCATATATATATATAGTTACGTGACAGATTTGGTATTTCGAAATCAGTTATTCAAAGTTACCTTAGGTAATCAGGCTCGCTTTGTTGAAAAAAGTCGGAAATCAATTCTTGCGCCTTTTTGTGCAGTCTGACCCAGAAAGTGCAAGTCTGCTTCTAGATTATAGAGACACATGAATATTGACATTGATGCTGTACCTGTTGGACAAAGGGATCTCCGTTTTAGGTACAACGTTTTTGTAAATACTTGTAAAAGTAAGGCTGGTTTAAAATGTCGCTTGCGCTCTCATGAATGGGGGGGGGGGTCTGAAAGTAAAAAAAAAAATAAAAGCAATGCAGTTGTAGAGATGATCTTCTTCTGTCAAGAAGTGACAATCACTATATATACGTAACAGTCCTGGATTATTATGTGATATCTGTCTTCCAATATGGCAATGAATGCTGGACAATCATCTGAAAGATGAAAGCGATAATCGAAGCAACAGAAATGTAGTTCTACAGAAGGATGGTAAGGATACCATGGACCGAAAATGTGACCAAAGACAAGGTTTTGAAGAAGATGCAATTAAAAAGGAAACTTATATTTAACATCAGGAAGAGACAACTGAGGTTTCTGGGAAACGTGATGAAAAAGGAGGGCTTAGACAGGCAACAATCCGAATACAGAAAGGAAAAAAAGAATAAAGAGCAAAAGGCAAACACCTGACTACGCATCAAAGTACAGAGCACAACGCCCAGACTACACAGGCAGATAAAAAAAAACGCTTCATAACCTCAGCACTTAAAAAAGAACAGATCGACTCGTTA